>WNWK01000227.1:325000-377500 GCA_009830355.1 Cherax destructor | reverse complement strand
ATATGTCCCACGTTTCAAGTATATCAGGTATACTTGCGTATATGACAGATAATGAGGCAGCATATTAACCTGCTTAGTGCAACTCTAATATGCTTGCGTAATGCAAATACGCCAATTATAATAATTCAACACCGCGATTAACGTATACTCCACTTATAATTATTTAACATCGTGATTAACGAGTATATATGCCTCTTATTGCTACCAGAATATTCTTGCATATACGCCACTTATGGAAGTGCAGCACGCTGACATACTCGCGTATACGCCACTTTTACCGGAATATTTACCCGGTTCTATCGGAGCACTCTGTCCGCATACGCTTTTTTACAGATTTTTTAAAGTTGGTAGTTCCATGATTATTAAGTGATACGTGACGAGACAGCCAACACATGTGTCTCTCGTTCAAAACACATGTGTCTCTCGTTCAAAACACATGTGTCTCTCGTTCAAAACACATTTGTCTCACTTTCAGCATATATCTCTCAACACATGTCTGCCTCTCTTTCAACATACGTGTATTTCTGTCTTTCAAAGAATGTCTCTTTTGACACATGTGTCTCTGCTAACGTATGTGTATCTAACATGTGAAACATGTGTCTCAACATAAGTGTCTCTCTCTTATTACACGTGCGTAAAACTAAACGCAAAAAATTAATGCGAATAATTATTTCATTTGTCTAAAATGTAGACATCTGTCTGCCTGAATCAGTTTCCAATCATGTGATGTCAGAATATTTGTGGCCTGATCTTTTGACGTCAGTATTTGTCGTGGCCTGTCTCTTGTGATGTCAGTATCAGTATAAGGCGTAATTTGCCTTCCATGGTATCAGTAGCTGTACCTTGCTCGAAGTCAACAGATGTACCTGGCTCACATGAAGTCAACAGATGTACCTGGCTCACATGAAGTCAACAGATGTACCTGGCTCACATGAAGTCAATAGATGGACTTCGCTCACTATTACCAACACAGTGAAAGAATGGCTCGTGAGACCTGGTCGTAATGGAAATTGTAGGAAACAAACTCAGCAGTAGACTGTAATGTATATTTTACCTTCACCCACTATATACAAATATTTACACTATGTACAGATAGAATAATAATAATAAGTGTACACGACGGTGACAGATGGCAAAGCAGAAGCCAGAGATAGTGTACCGTACTCAACCAGCAGGTAGGCAAGTCTGCCAGTGCTGACCGCAAGTGAACCACGTTGCTTCAGTTTTGGCGGGCTTGCCTGTGATTGGTCAATGAACCAAGGTACTGATTTAACGACGGGTACCCTATTGATCATTAAACCCTTAGCACTCGGTTCGCTGGTTGAGAGGCACCCTATGTGGGAGAGTGAAATACGCCGAATAAATTGTAACATACTCTTTGCATACCACATTCACTTTACATGAAATCAGCAAATGTACCTGGCTCACATGAGGTCGGTAGACGTACCTGGCTCACATGAGGTCGGTAGATGTACCTGGCTCACATGAAGTCAGTAGATGTACTTGGCTCACATGTGATCGGTAGATGTACTTGGCTCACATAAAGTCAGATGTACCTAGCTCACATGAGGTCAGTAGATGTACCTGGCTTACATGAGGTCGGTAGATGTACCTGGCTCACATGAGGTCGGTAGATGTACCTGGCTCACATGAAGTCAGTAGATGTATCTGGCTCACATAGTCAGATGTACCTGGCTCACTCGACAGTTAACCTCCATTGTACCCCTGGAGGTTCTCGGAGGTAATAACCTTTTCACTGCCAGCATTTTATCTAAATTTCGTACCCCAGTTAACTGAGAGTGTTGTTGTTGGTTGTTGCTTATATTTACATGAAACGCTAAGCCCGTGCGGATAATTTAGCGTAAGGAGCGAGCGGTGGAGTGGCTCTGAGAATATCACCCTATTGTGAAAGTAAATAAAAATGACAAATGTATGTAGAATACTGTGGAATAAAAGCTGGAGTTTCCTCACACCAGATCACCAAACATATTGACAGTGTACACCCAGACCTTGTTCTTTCACACAGGATAATGATAACCTCAGCCTGGTCTTGTTCTTACATCCAGTATAATGATAACCTCAGCCTGGTCTTGTTCTTACATCCAGTATAATGATAACCTCAGCCTGGTCTTGTTCTTACAGCCAGGATAATGATAACCTCAGCCTGGTCTTGTTCTTACATCCAGTATAATGATAACCTCAGCCTGGTCTTGTTCTTACATCCAGTATAATGATAACCTCAGCCTGGTCTTGTTCTTACATCCAGTATAATGATAACCTCAGCCTGGTCTTGTTCTTACATCCAGTATAATGATAACCTCAGCCTGGTCTTGTTCTTACAGCCAGGATAATGATACCCTCAGCCTGGTCTTGTTCTTACAGCCAGGATAATGATAACCTCAGCCTGGACTTGTTCTTACATCCAGTATAATGATAACCTCAGCCTGGTCTTGTTCTTACAGCCAGGATAATGATAACCTCAGCCTGGTCTTGTTCTTACAGCCAGGATAATGATAACCTCAGCCTGGACTTGTTCTTACATCCAGGATAATGATAACCTCAGCCTGGTCTTGTTCTTACAGCCAGGATAATGATAACCTCAGCCTGGTCTTGTTCTTTCACACAGGATAATGATAACCTCAGCCTGGTCTTGTTCTTACATCCAGGATAATGATAACCTCAGCCTGGTCTTGTTCTTACAGCCAGGATAATGATAACCTCAGCCTGGTCTTGTTCTTACAGCCAGGATAATGATAACCTCAGCCTGGTCTTGTTCTTTCACACAGGATAATGATAACCTCAGCCTGGTCTTGTTCTTACAGCTAGGATAATGATAACCTCAGCCTGGTCTTGTTCTTACATCCAGGATAATAATAACCTCAGCCTGGTCTTGTTCTTACAGCCAGGATAATGATAACCTCAGTCTGGTCTTGTTCTTACAGCCAGGATAATGATAACCTCAGCCTGGACTTGTTCTTACATCCAGGATAATGATAACCTCAGTCTGGTCTTGTTCTTACATCCAGGATAATGATAACCTCAGCCTGGTCTTGTTCTTACATCCAGGATAATGATAACCTCAGTCTGGTCTTGTTCTTACAGCCAGGATAATGATAACCTCAGCCTGGTCTTGTTCTTACAGCCAGGATAATGATAACCTCAGCCTGGACTTGTTCTTACAGCCAGGATAATGATAACCTCAGTCTGGTCTTGTTCTTACAGCCAGGATAATGATAACCTCAGCCTGGTCTTGTTCTTACATCCAGGATAATGATAACCTCAGCCTGGTCTTGTTCTTACATCCAGGATAATGATAACCTCAGTCTGGTCTTGTTCTTACAGCCAGGATAATGATAACCTCAGCCTGGTCTTGTTCTTACAGCCAGGATAATGATAACCTCAGCCTGGACTTGTTCTTACAGCCAGGATAATGATAACCTCAGTCTGGTCTTGTTCTTACAGCCAGGATAATGATAACCTCAGCCTGGTCTTGTTCTTTCACACAGGATAATGATAACCTCAGCCTGGTCTTGTTCTTACATCCAGGATAATAATAACCTCAGCCTGGTCTTGTTCTTAATTCCAGGATAATGATAACCTCAGTCTGGTCTTGTTCTTACATCCAGGATAATGATAACCTCAGCCTGGTCTTGTTCTTACATCCAGGATAATGATAACCTCAGTTTGGTCTTGTTCTTACAGCCAGGATAATGATAACCTCAGCCTGGTCTTGTTCTTACAGCCAGGATAATGATAACCTCAGCCTGGACTTGTTCTTTCACACAGGATAATGATAACCTCAGCCTGGTCTTGTTCTTACAGCCAGAATAATGATAACCTCAGCCTGGTCTTGTTCTTATATCCAGAATAATGATAACCTGAGCCTGGTCTTGTTCTTACGGCCAGGATAATGATAACCTCAGCCTGGTCTTGTTCTTACAGCCAGGATAATGATAACCTCAGCCTGGACTTGTTCTTTCACACAGGATAATGATAACCTCAGCCTGGTCTTGTTCTTACAGCCAGAATAATGATAACCTCAGCCTGGTCTTGTTCTTACATCCAGAATAATGATAACCTGAGCCTGGTCTTGTTCTTACGGCCAGGATAATGATAACCTCAGCCTGGTCTTGTTCTTACATCCAGGATAATAATAACCTCAGCCTGGTCTTGTTCTTAACATTCAGGATAATAATAACCTCAGCCTGGTCTTGTTCTTACATCCAGGATAATGATAACCTCAGCCTGGTCTTGTTCTTACAGCCAGGATAATGATAACCTCAGCCTGGTTTTGTTCTTAACATTCAGGATAATGATAACCTCAGTCTGGTCTTGTTCTTACAGCCAGGATAATGATAACCTCAGTCTGGTCTTGTTCTTACAGCCAGGATAATGATAACCTCAGCCTGGTCTTGTTCTTACATCCAGGATAATGATAACCTGAGCCTAGTCTTGTTCTTACATCCAGGATAATGATAACCTGAGCCTAGTCTTGTTCTTACATCCAGGATAATGATAACCTCAGCAGGTGTCAAAATAGTTTGTTTTCAAAAAGACCAAGACGATAAGATCTTCTGTATTAAATCCAAGAAGCCCAAGTGGTGTTAAATTTATTGTCAAATATGATATGAACAAAGAAGTGGACGGAACAACACTTGGATATCTATATTGTGGAGACGTTTCGCCCTCCAGTGGCTTGATCAATCTATTCTTACTTGAGACGATGGAAGACATGAATCAGTAGTTTGAGGTGATCAGTCCCTGAGCCATGATGGGAGGTGATCAGTCCCTCAGCCATGATGGGAGGTGATCAGTCCCTCAGCCATGATGGGAGGTGATCAGTCCCTCAGTCATGATGGGAGGTGATCAGTCCCTCAGCCATGATGGGAGGTGATCAGTCCCTCAGCCATGATGGGAGGTGCTCAGTCCCTTAGTCATGATGGGAGGTGATCAGTCCCTCAGCCATGATGGGAGGTGATCAGTCCCTGAGCCATGATGGGAGGTGATCAGTCCCTCAGCCATGATGGGAGGTGATCAGTCCCTCAGTCATGATGGGAGGTGATCAGTCCCTCAGCCATGATGGGAGGTGATCAGTCCCTCAGCCATGATGGGAGGTGATCAGTCCCTCAGCCATGATGGGAGGTGATCAGTCCCTCTGCCATGATGGGAGGTGATCAGTCCCTCAGCCATGATGGGAGGTGATCAGTCCCTCAGCCATGATGGGAGGTGATCAGTCCCTCAGCCATGATGGGAGGTGATCAGTCCCTCAGCCATGATGGGAGGTGATCAGTCCCTCAGCCATGATGGGAGGTGATCAGTCCCTCAGCCATGATGGGAGGTGATCAGTCCCTCAGTCATGATGGGAGGTGATCAGTCCCTCAGCCATGATGGGAGGTGATCAGTCCCTCAGTCTTGATAGGAGGTGATCAGTCCTTCAGCCTTGATATGAGGTGATCAGTCCCTCAGTCTTGATAGGTGATCAGTCCTTCAGCCTTGACAGGAGGTGACTAGTCCCTCGGCTTTGATGATTCTACAGTGTCTTACATGTGTCTTATTCATATACTTGTCTGTTGTATATGCCATTAAAATCATTATACTTGGAACAGAAGACCTTCACAGTCCTGTGTCTACGAACAAAATAAGATTTAGAAACCTCTTGTTCTCTCTGCGTCTGTGGGTTCGGCGGTGGTGTTGTGTTCGAGGTCACCCAAGCGGCGAGGAGAGGCTCGCTGAATGACCCACATGGGTCTAGCGCACAGCAAAAATCTTATTAATAAAATGTAACCGGATCGGCCTTAGAGTGCATCACATTTACAACAGTTTGTCTATAGGATAAACCCCCAGCATCCCAGTGTATACCAAATGTAAGAGTAGTTTAGTCATTTGATAACACTTTAAAAATATTTTATTCACTCAACAGATTCCCCCCAAAATCCTTCATATTTCGGAATAATTTCTCCAGCATCCTTATTATAGAATAATGAACCAAAACGCTGTGGTACTGAATCAGAATAATCTTCCTTGCGCAATTATAAATAAATAAATAAATAAATAAAGTTTCCCTAAAAATCTCCAATTTTTTGGTACTCCAAGAAAGTGAGAAACGAAAAAAAAAATCAGAGCAAAATATATTCACATGAAATGAAATTTATTTCCTCTGTTTTCCTAGCTCCAGTGACTGAAAGATTCCAAATTACAGTCTATCAAGTCTCCCAGCACCCATTCGCCCAAGATTCTTAGCAGCAACTCTCCAAAAATTCCGTAGCACCCAGTTCCCAAGCTCCCTAACACCCACGTTCAGCCCCAAACATTTTCACAAAAGTAAGTGCAGTTTGAACCCTGCTGGAGGTAGTTGCCACCGTGCACCTTGCCCTGCTGATGTTGCATGTCTTCCGTCCACCTTGCAAACGGCGCTACCCCGAGAGTTTTATGGAGTTTCGATTTTAGAAAGTTTCCCATATATTGTTATTATAGAAAACGAGAAATAAGAAAGTGGGCATAAGCCTGTCAACTCAGTCTTTGTAGGAGCAGAACTCTGTCTTGAAGGAGCCCAAAAAAAAAAAAAATGGTGAAAATACTATTTACTATATTGAGACTAACATTTTTTTTTTTAAATTATCAGTTCTTTAAGTTCAAGCATGAATTTCACCTTTGTATAATGCAACAAGGTTATATACAAGGAAAGGTTTTCATCTCTATGTATTCTCCACTTTTGGTGTGAAGCTGAGATGTGACCTTGACTCAGGCGCATCGATACGCCTTCAACAGAACACACAACGCAACTTTAACGCATCATATATTCTGAGGTGTATTTCCTTAAATATTATAAACCGAGAGCCGCAGAGTATGTATATCCACCTTCAGTTGTATATCTTTGAGATTAAAGCACTCTGGCTTGACGGTATAGAAGGAACATGCAGCATTAATGACAGTACAGTCGATGGGTTTCAAGCTTAACAACTAGACTTAAGACTCTGCTTGTATAATATAAGGAATAGCAATGATTCAGTGCAGTTTACCCTACAGTGGGGGGCATAAAAGAGGTAATGACGTGGTACAGTAATGATCTAAGATTGTCTTAAAAATCATTGGGGCGAAAATTATAGATTATGACCCGAACAAATTATATATACCGGGAAATCTTGAAGGACAAAAAACAGTATTTTCATTCCATACTAGACAACCTGTTAACGAGGCCATTAAACTTAACCAATAAACTCTTAACCAAGCTAGTTCCAAGAGCGGAGTGAATTTAGTCGCAAGAGCTGTGATAGATATGTACAAGACACTTCAACACTTTTCCAGCATGGAACTGGAATGGAATGTAAATAATGACACGCTGCAGTAAATGAAAAGCATTTCGCCCACACAGTGTGCTTTAGTAAGTCAGTATATGAGAAAGAGGAGTATATCTCACAGGTAGAAATGAAGGAAGATGAGGAACATGGGAGTATCTCTCAGGTAGAAAGAAAGAGAGGGGAGGAACAAGGGAGTATCTCTCAGGTAGAAACAAAGGGAGATGAGGAACATGGGAGTATCTCTCAGGTAGAAACTGAGGGGAGGAACATGGGAGTATCTCTCAGGTAGAAACAAAGGGAGGTAAGGAACATGGGAGTATCTCTCAGGTAGAAATAGAGGGGAGGAACATGGGAGTATCTCTCAGGTAGAAACAAAGGGAGGTGGGGAACATGGGAGTATCTCTCAGGTAGAAAAAAAAAGAGAAAGGAGGAACATGGGAGTATCTTTCAAGTAGAAACAAAAGAGGAGAGAACATGGGAGTACTCTCAGGTAGAAACAAAGGAGGTGAAGAACATGGGAGTATCTCTCAGGTAGAAACAAAGGAGGTGAGGAACATGGGAGTATATCTCAGGTAGAAACAAAGAGAGGAGGAACATTGGAGTATCTCTCAGGTAGAAACAAAGGGAGATGAGGAACATGGAGTATCTCCAGGTAGAAACAAGAGAGGGAGGAACAGGAGTATCTCTCAGGTAGAAACAAAGGAGGAGGAACAGGAGTATCTCTCAGGTAGAAACAAGAGGAGGGAGGAACATGGAGTATCTCTAGGTAGAAACAAAGAGGGGAGGAACAAGGAGTATCTTCAGGTAGAAACAAAGGAGATGAGGAACATGGAGTATCTCTCAGGTAGAAACTGAGGGAGGAACATGGGAGTATCTCTCAGGTAGAAACAAAGGGAGGTGAGGAACATGGGAGTATCTCTCAGGTAGAAACAAGAAGAAAGGAGGAACATGGGAGTATCTTTCTCAAGTGAAAAAACAGAGGGAGGAACATGGGAGTATCTCCAGGTAGAAACAAGGGAGGGAGGAACATGGGAGTATCTCTCAGGTAGAAATAGAGGGAGGAACATGGGAGTATCTCTCAGGTAGAAACAAAGGGAGGTGGGGAAGAAGGGAGTATCTCTCAGGTAGAAACAAAGAGAGGGGAGGAACAAGGGAGTATCTCTCAGGTAGAAACAATGAGAGGGGAGGAACAAGGGAGTATCTCTCAGGTAGAAACAAAGGGAGGGGAGGAACATGGGAGTATCTCTCAGGTAGAAACAAAGAGAGGGGAGGAACAAGGGAGTATCTCTCAGGTAGAAACAAAGGGAGATGAGGAACATGGGAGTATCTCTCAGTTAAAAATAGAGGGGAGGAACATGGGAGTATCTCTCAGGTAGAAACAAAGGGAGGTGGGGAACATGGGAGTATCTCTCAGGTAGAAAAAAAGAGAAAGGAGGAACATGGGAGTATCTTTCAAGTAGAAACAAACAGAGGGGAGGAACATGGGAGTATCTCTCAGGTAGAAACAAAGGGAGGTGAAGAACATTGGAGTATCTCTCAGGTAGAAACAAAGGGAGGTGAGGAACATGGAAGTATCTCTCAGGTAGAAACAAAGAGAGGGGAGGAACATAGGAGTATCTCTCAGGTAGAAACAAAGGGAGATGAGGAACATGGGAGTATCTCTCAGGTAGAAATAGAGGGGAGGAATATGGGAGTATCTTTCAGGTAGAAACAAAGGGAGGTGGGGAACATGGGAGTATCTCTCAGGTAGAAAAAAAGAGAAAGGAGGAACATGGGAGTATCTTTCAAGTAGAAACAAACAGAGGGGAGGAACATGGGAGTATCTCTCAGGTAGAAACAAAGCGAGGTGAAGAACATGGGAGTATCTCTCAGGTAGAAATAGAGGGGAGGAATATGGGAGTATCTTTCAGGTAGAAACAAAGGGAGTGGGGAACATGGGAGTATCTCTCAGGTAGAAAAAAGAGAAGGAGGAACATGGGAGTATCTTTCAAGTAGAAACAAACAGAGGGAGGAACATGGGAGTATTTCTCAGGTAGAAACAAAGCGAGGTGAAGAACATGGGAGTATCTCTCAGGTAGAAACAAAGGGAGGTGAGGAACATGGGAGTATCTATCAGGTAGAAACAAACAGAGGGGAGGAACATGGGAGTATCTCTCAGGTAGAAACAAAGGGAGGTGAAGAACATGGGAGAGTATCTCTCAGGTAGAAACAAAGGTAGGTGAGGAACATGGGAGTATCTCTCAGGTAGAAACAAAGAGAAGGGAGGAACATGGGAGTATCTCTCAGGTAGAAACAAAGAGAAGGGAGGAACATGGGAGTATCTCTCAGGTAGAAACAAAGAGAAGGGAGGGACATGGGAGTATCTCTCAGGTAGAAACAAAGGAGGTGAAGAACATGGAGTATCTCTCAGGTAGAAACAAAGGAGGTGAGGAACATGGGAGTATCTCTCAGGTAGAAACAAAGAGAAGGGAGGGACATGGGAGTATCTCTCAGGTAGAAACAAAGGGAGGTGAAGAACATGGGAGTATCTCTCAGGTAGAAACAAAGGGAGGTGAGGAACATGGGAGTATCTCTCAGGTAGAAACAAAGAGAAGGGAGGGACATGGGAGTATCTCTCAGGTAGAAACAAAGAGAGGTGAAGAACATGGGAGTATCTCTCAGGTAGAAACAAAGGGAGGTGAGGAACATGGGAGTATCTCTCAGGTAGAAACAAACAGAGGGGAGGAACATGGGAGTATCTCTCAGGTAGAAACAAAGGTAGGTGAGGAACATGGGAGTATCCAGGGGCTTGGGAGCGTGCCCTGATGTCTTGATTCCCGGACGCCTGAATAACTTGCAGAATAATGTGAATTAAAGGTTTACCTAACATGAAGGTTTCCTGGGTCTGTTTAATGGTGTTAGAACTGATTGTAAATTCTAAACATTATCTTCTGTGTTTTGACTCGATTTTAATAATTAATTTAACATCTGTCCATTTTAAGAGATGACTGTCGGTGTCTAAATGAAAGAGAGAGAGAGAGAGAGAGAGAGAGAGAGAGAGAAGAGAGAGAGAGAGAGAGAGAGAGAGAGAGAAATCGTAAAACACTATTGGAAACAAACCACGGAACGGGTGGGGCACTGGCGTGGAGTTTTATGACTCACCGCCATGGGTTCAATCCCCCTCTTTCCGTTGACTATTAATCACAGTGTGCAATCACATATTCATTCATTCATATCAACATCACATCCCCGCTGACTGCCTTTCCAAGTGATGCTATATGACCATGTTTCTTTCCCTGACAGATCACATCAACCACGTGAGGAAGGTGGCCGGTGTCCAGCACGTTGGTATTGGCGCTGACTTCGACGGTGTTAATAAGTAAGTGACTTTGAGTAACTAAGATACATGGATAAATAATTGTGTTATATGATGGGGGACTTGCTAAATGAAAGTCCACTGGTCTTTATAACAGCTAGGTGGTGGTAACAGAAGCTAGCTACCGTTGTCAGAAACGATTCGGCCTGAAGAGAAGAAAACTCTGAGGTTGATTATTGAATATTTCGGTCTCACACCAATGCTCTCTTCAGTAATGTGACCAAGAGTGTTTGTGACCTTGGTCAGTGTTTATTACACCTGCGTTTAAAGGAGGTTAAATTTCAGTCCACTGGGAAGATTTTTGTATAGGTAAAGGTCACCAAACCATGTGGTATCCAAACCCACTCATCACATCCAGGTGGTATCCAAACCCACTCATCACATCCAGGTGGTATCCAAACCCACTCATCACATCCAGGTGGTATCCAAACCCACTCATCACATCCAGGTGGTATCCAAACCCACTCATCACATCCAGGTGGTATCCAAACCCACTCATCACATCCAGGTGGTATCCAAACCCACTCATCACATCCAGGTGGTATCCAAACTCATCACATCAGGTGGTATCAACCACATCACATCAGGTGGTATCCAAACCCACTCATCACATCCAGGTGGTATCCAAACCCACTCATCACATCCAGGTGGTATCCAAACCCACTCATCACATCCAGGTGGTATCCAAACCCACTCATCACATCCAGGTGGTATCCAAACCCACTCATCACATCCAGTGATCACACTATCATCGTGGACATCCTCATACATCCAGGTTCTATCTCATATTACTCCATCTCCTTTTCCTTCCATTAAAGATATCAACACTGATCTTTTCCTACCAGACTCATCCATTTCAGATGTCTCCCATCCACTTGTGAGTACTTGGCAGAATAGGATTTATGCCTCAATATATTTGCAAATGTCACTCCAACATCCATCTCATTCCTAGCATACATCTCTCATCCTCTCTATATCTCATCCCCAGCATCCATCTCTCACCCCAGCATCCATCTCTCATACCAAACATCCGTCTCTCATTCCCAGCATCCATCTCTCATCCCCAGCATCTATTTCTCATCCCCAGCATCCATCTCTCATCCCAAGCCTCCATCTCTTGTCCCCAGCATCCACCTCTCATCCCCAGCATCCATCTCTCATCCCAGCATCCATCTTTCATCCCTAGCATTCATCCCTCATCTCCAGAATCCATCTCTTGTCCCCAGCATTCATCTCTCATCCCCAGCATCCATCTCTCATCCCAGCATCCATCTCTCATCCCCAGCATCCATCTCTTATCCCCAGCATCCATCTCTCATCCCCAGCATCCATCTCTCATTTGCTGTTTTCATATATTACATTCATGGGGAAGCGATAAACTCGCTTTATATAACAAAGATCATAGTAGCTCCAATTCCTTGAATTAAGAGCCCTTTCCCCTTTAGAGGTTGTTTCTTCCAGAAAGCCTTTCAATGCTCACTCTCAGAACCCACCACCATCCTTCAGAACCCATCTCATCTATCAGAAATCACCAACATCTTTCAGAACCCAAACCATTCTTCAGAACCCTCCACTATCCTTCAGAACCCACCTCATCCATCAGGAATCACCACCATCCCTGAGATCCCACCACCGTTCTTCGGAACCCACCACCATCCTTCAGAACCCACTTCATCCATTAGAATCCACCATTATCATTCAGAACCCATCACCATCCTTCAGAACCCACCATCGTCCTTCAAGACCCTCCACCATACTTCTAAACCCACCATCGTCCATCAGAACTCACCACCATTCTTCAGAATCCACTACCATCATTCAGAACCCCCATCATCCTTGAGAACCCACCTCATCCATAAAATTCCTCCCTAGATAATATTTAAAGCAGCCATGTTGAGTCAGGCAGAAGAATCAACAGAATTGAATGCCATCCTAATGGCACTAAAGTTAACTTACGACACTATGATAAATACTGATTCTATGTCGACACTGAAGACACTTGACCCAACATAATAACTAACAACATGCTCACTGAAGAAGCCAGTCTTAATCCCTCGTGGCTAACTAGATCTGTTACTAGTAGCCAGTAATAATAATAATAATAAAGTGATAGTAGTACTAGTACTAGTACCAGTCTGAAAGCAATGCATGGAAGCAGAGGCAAATTTCCTGGCAGTGTGTGTACGGCCTCCCTCAGTCCACCTGTCTAGATACAACAAAAGAAGCACCGATCATCTTGCTCGAGATAATGTAGAAGTGACAACCGGAAAAATAATGTCCTCGCCATAAATAAGAGACCAGTTATTTTCTCTGACATTGTCTGGAGTGTTTATTTTCGTGTCTCACCGGCGCTACTCCTTGCTGGTTCCTTGAGACACTCTGAGGAAGGTGTTGCTCCAGTGCTGACCGGGGAGAGGGTGTTAGTTACTTGTGAGGAGTTATGGTAGGGTGGGCTGTCTCAGAGGGTTTCATGGTCTGGAAGACTGTGGGCTGGAAGACCGTGGTCTGGAAGACCGTGGTCTGGAAGACCGTGGTCTGGAGGACCGTGGTCTGGAAGAGCTGGTCTGAGAAGGAGCGTGGTCTGGAAGAGCGTGGTCTGGAAGAGCGTGGTCTGGAAGAGCATGGTCTGGAAGAGCATGGTCTGGAAGAGCGTGGTCTGGAAGAGCGTGGTCTGGAAGAGCGTGGTCTGGAAGAGCGTGGTCTGGAGGAGCGTGGTCTGAAAGAGGGTGGTTTGGAGGAGCGTGGTCTGGAGGAGCGTGGTTTGGAAGACCGTGGTCTGGGAGACCGTAATCTGGAAGACCGTGGTCTGGGAGACCGTAATCTGGAAGACCGTGGTCTGGGAGACCGTGGTCTGGAAGAGCATGGTCTGGAAGAGCGTGGTCTGGAAGATGTGACCAAATACCATCATGCAGTTAATGTGTGTGTGTGTGTGTGTGTGTGTGTGTGTGTGTGTGTGTGTGTGTGTGTTTGTGTGTGTGTGTTTGTGTGTGTGTGTGTACTTACCTCTATGTGGCTGGAGGGGTCGATTCATAGCTCTTGGTCCCGCCTCTTTGCTGGTCTCTACTAAGGCCACTCTCTCTCTTCTCCATAAACTTTATCGTATCTCTTTTTAAAGCTATGTTTAGATCCTGCCTCCACCACATCACTCTCCACATTTTTCCACTTCCTGACAACTCTATGACTGAAGAAATACTTCCTAACATCCCTGTGACTCATCTGAGTTTACAACTTCCAGTTGTGTCTCCTTTTTGCTGTCACATCTTTGAAACATTCCATCCCTATCCACCTTGTCAATTCCTCTCAGTATTTTTTGTGATTATTTTCCTGTTCTTTCAGTTATTTATAATTTCTGCTTCCACTTCATCTTCTAGATCATTCTACTTCCTGATCACGCTCACGCTGAAGAAATACTTCCTGACAACCCTATGTCTCATCTGTATCTTTAACTTACAACTGTGTCCTCGTGTCGCCATCCTCTGCCTTTCGAAGATTCTAATCTTGCCCAGCTCACCAAATCCAATGAGTATTTTTAAGGTTATTATCATGTCTTCCCTGGTCCAGCTGCCCATTACTATCATGCTCAATATTTTTAGCCTCTCCTTATAGCTCACTACACTGAGCTCTGGGACTAGTCTTGCTGTATACCTCAGTACTTTTTCCAGTATTTTATTATGTTTTCAGGTGATGGCTCTATGCTGGTGCTGCATATTCCAGTATGGGCCTACCAAATATAGTATATTGGGGCGTGAATGACTTTAAGGTTCCTGAAAGCTGATTTGTCACATGTGCATTTGCTGTAGAGGTTAGCTGGCTGAGGTGTGCATCAGGCAATACGCTCGTTATTACGTTCATCCCTAGGTCCTCCTTGAATGAGGTTGCGATCTTTGTTCCCCGAGTCTGTTCTCCGTTTCTGGTATTCTTTTCCTATTCCCAATTTTCATAATCTTGCATTTGATGTGGATGAATTTCAATAAGCACTTGTCAGACCATTCTTGCTTCTTGCCAGTTTGAAGACTTTCCGTAGCCAGTCCTCTTCTTATTTTCCTCATTAATTTCGCATCTGTGAAGAGAAATACATCAGAATATCGCTTCCGTTATGTAGTTCACCTACACCAGAGATAGTACAGGTCTCAGTACTGATCCTTGTGGAACCCCTCTTGTTATAAGTACTCACTGGAACACCTCTTCAATAATGCTTACTTTGTTTCCTTTGGTATGTATTCCTTGACCCACTGTAGTACCTTTCTTGTTATTCCTTCATGCTCCTCTAGCTTTTCTCCCAGTCTATTGAGTGGTACTTTGTCAAAAGTCTTCTTTTAGCTTAAGATTGTGCAATCCACCCATTGCTCTTTGTTATCTTTTCACAGAATTCATGCAGAGGTGTGAGACAAGATTTACTTTCTCTAAAACCGTGATGGTTGTTGTTCGTGAGTCCGCTCATTTCCAGAATCTCCCGATTAACTTATTTATAAACTTACATTGTTTGTATGGCAGTGGCACTGACCTCCAGTCTTATGCTACCTGTCTGTTTTTTTTTTTTAATATTAGTTCGACAGCAGTATGTCTGCTGTCTTCCACACCTCTGGTAATGGCTTCTTATCAGTTGTACCTTCTGTCTTTTATTCTCTGGTAACGTCCCAATTGCGTCAGAGAATGCCTCCTTAAAGTTTCTTGATCAGCTCCTTGCAGACTTCCTGGTCGTTTCTTGTACGCTCTCCTCCTTCCTTATTTGGTTGTACTAAATGACCTGTTTATGTTGTCTTTTTTTCTGATGTGACTATACAGCATCTTCCGTTCAGATTTATCATTTACAAACTGTCGCTCAGCTTCACTTTTTCCCCCATGCATTTTTTCCCTGGCTTTACTGCTCACCTCCCTGTTTCCTCCTGTTCTTTACCTTCTATATTTTTTCCACGTTCTTGCAGTTTTAGCTTTTGCCATTCCCCGCCTCCGGTGGACCACGAGAACACTCAATTCTTACCATTCCTTCGTCTGGTCCTGGTATGAGTTTCTCTGCCTCCCGGCACTCACCAGCCACACACTCCATAATTCCATTCGTTTTATTTCCTTCAGATTCTGTTTCCCAGTGTGCTGCGCTGTGTGTACTCACCTAGCTGTTGTTGCAGGGGTCGAGTCACAGCTCCTGGCCCCGCCTCTTCACTGGCCGCTACTCGGTCACTCTACCTGCTCCATGAGCTTTATCATACCTCTCCATAAAACTATGTATGGATCCTGCCTCCACTACATCACTTCCCAGACTATTCCACTTCCAGACAACTCTGTAACTGAAGAAATACTTCCTAACATCCCTGTGGTTCATCTGAGTCTTCAACTTCCAACTGTGACCCGTTTTTGCTGTGTCCCATCTCTGGAACATTCTGTCTCTGTCCACCTTGTCGATTCCTCTCAGTATTTTATGTCGTTATCATATCCCCTCTATCTCTCCTGTCTTCCAGTGTCTTCAGGTCGATTTCCCGTAACCTCTCCTCGTAGGACATACCCCTTAGCTCTGGGACTAGTCTTGTTGCAAACCTTTGCACTTTCTCTAGTTTCCTTACATGCTTGGCTAGATGAGGGTTCCAAACTGGAGCTGCATACTCCAGTATGGGCCTAACGTACACAGTGTACAGGGTCCTGAATGACTCCTTATTAAGATGTCGGAATGTTGTTCTTAGGTTTGCCAGGCGTCCGTATGCTGCAGCAGTTATTTGGTTGATGTGCGTCTCAGGAGATGTGCCCGGTATTATACTCACCCCAAGATCCTTTTCCTTGAGTGAGGTTTGTAAGCTCTGGCTCCCTAGACTGTACTCCGTCTGTGGTCTTCTTTGACCTTCCCCAATCTTTATGACTTTGCATTTGGAGGGGTTGAAATCCAGGATCCAGTTGCTGGACCAGGCTTGCAGCCTGTCCAGATCCCTCTGTAGTTCTGCCTGGTCCTCGTCCGATTGAATTCATCTCATCAACTTCACATCATCTGCAAACAGGGACACTTCGGAGTCTATTAATTCCGTCATGTCGTTCACAAACACCAGAAACAGCACTGATCCTTGGACTGATCTCTGTGGCACCCCACTCGTTACAGGCGCCCACTCTGACACCTCGCCAGGTACCATGACTCGTTGTTGTCTTTCTGACAGGTATTCCCTGATCCAGTGTGTGTGTGTTAGTTTACCATTTTGTCCTAGCACATGTCAATTAGACACTGGCTGTGTATAGTGTGTGTGTGTGTGTATGTGAAACACTGAAATGTTCTGCCCCACGAATGAACGCCTGTGTGAAGCAAGTGTGTGTGTGTGTGTGTGTGTGTCTGTGTGTGTGTGTCTGTGTGTGTGTGTGTGTGTACCAAGCTGTTTGTCTGCTTTCATTTCTTTGCATGTTTGCCTGTTCCTCCTCAACCATCTGTAAACATGTCTGTCATCCTGTCTGTGTGTGTGTCAGCCTGTCTGTCACTTTACCTCTGTGCCGACCTCATTACAGATATGTCTCCCTGCTGCTCTATCTCTCTCTACGTCAACATATCACTTTCTTACATATTATGCATCTTGTTTTCATTTATTTTCCCGTATTTTCTCATACTTTCTTATATCGTCTCATATTTTCTTATATTTTCTCGTATTTTCTTGAATTTCCAAGTATTTACTTATATGCTCCTTTATATTATTGCATTTACTTTCCTTGTATTTTCTTGCATTTACTTAAATACTGTCTTGCTGCAAGATTTCCTACCAGGTGCACAGGTGTGCAAGGGGAGTTGGCTCCACTTACATCCATTAATTGACTAAGAAAAGTTGTTCACTTGTAACTTTCCTTTTTACAGCAGAGGATGAGGAAAAGTTTTAATTGGATATTTTACACTTACCACTCTTAAGCCCTGATGGATTCACTTAGTTTTTGCCAGGTCACAAATATTCTCAGACACACACACACACACACAGCGTAATGGGGCCAGGAGCTATGAATCGACCCCTGCAACCACATTTAAGTGATTACACATACACACACACGCGCGCGCACACACACATACATACAGGAAGTGGAATAGTCTAGAGAAAGATATAGTGTAGGCAGGAACCATACATAGTTTTAAGACAAGGTATGATAAAGCTCATGGAGCAGGGAGAGCAGAGACCCAGTAGCAGACAGCGAAGAGGCGGGGCCAGGAGCTGAGTCTCGACCCCTGCAACCACAATTAGGTGAGTACATCGATACACATGATGCCTTCTACCTACTCACCAGGTGCCTGTCAATCCCAAAACTTACATACTTCCTGAGATGCTCCCCAGCCTTCAGCAGTCCGAAACTCAAGGAATACGACTCTCTCTTCAAGACCATGCTAGAGAGTGTATTGAATCTTTCCCTCGAAGATGGACAGTGGTTGCAAGCCTCACTTCCAGTCAGACTTGGGGGGCTGGGAGTACGCAAATCCTCCCAGATTGCCCTACCAGCTTTCTTATCCTCTTCCATAGCATCAAACGAGCTAATAAAACAAATTCTTCCAGACAACCTCAGTGATTCAGCAGGAATACAAGACCCTAGCTACGCCAGAGCCATCACTGAATGGGAGACTATTGCTGCTCCAGCACCAAAACCTAGTGCAGAACTAGCCTACAAACAGTCAAGCTGGGACGGCCCCATCACTGAAAAGATGCTTGCCAACATGCTTAGGGCTGTAACATCAAACAGGGAGACTGCCCGTCTCCTAGCTGTGAGTGCACATCACTCTGGGGACTTCCTCCAAACAGTTCAAATTTCGGCAATGGGAACACGCCTCGACCCTAAGACCCTCCGCCTGCGCCTTGCTGCCCCAGTTCACACGGAATATATGTGTATTTGCGGCGATGCGCAAGCCGACCAATATGGTATACATGGTCTAAACTGATCAAAAAAAAAAAAGAGCTGGCATGCAAGACACAATGAAGTCAACGACATCATAAAGAGAACCCTTGCTTCAGCTGCATGCCCAGCAGAGAGCCCCGATCACTAGCAGACAACAATATCCACAACCAGCAAACCGCCCCGACGGGATCACCATCTATCCTTGGAAGAATGGCAAGCTCTTAGCATGGGACTATACCTGTGTGTCGACACTGGCTAACACCTACATCCATCACAGTGTAGGGCGACAGGGAGGAGCTGCTGACCACAGGGAGAAGTACAAGATCGGCAAGTACAGGGACATAAGCCAACAGTATCAATTTGTTCCAGTGGTATCAGATACCTTGGGAGCATGGGGAAAAAATGCAACACGTTTCCTTAAAGAACTGGGTTCCAGACTCATCGAAACCACCAGGGACCTAAGGGCAGCCACTTTCATGTTCCAGCTACTTTAGCGTGGCCATCCAGAGGGGAAATGCATGCTGCATACTGGGCTCGCGTCCGGCTTCGCGGGAGCTGGAGGAGATTCATAATCTTGATATATTGTACCATTGTATTCATGTTCATGTTTGTGTTTTCTGCCAATATAATCTGTCTATTAATAAAGCACTCATATAACATATATAGGGGTGGTAGGAGAAGAAAATATTCAAACAGCTCCGGGGAGAACCTCGAGTTTTCCCTGAGATACGTTTATCGTCTTCTCTGAGGATGAGGGTCCCCAGTAAAGTTCTAGAGGTGGTACCTCCCTATATATATATATATATATATATATATATATATATATATATATATATATATATATATATATATATATATATATATATATATATATATATATATATATATATATATATATATATATATATATATATATATATATATATATATATATTTATATATATATATATGTATGTGTGTGTGTGTGTGTATGTGTACTCACCTAGTTGTACTCACCTAGTTGTGGTTGCAGGGGTCGAGTCACAGCTCCTGGCCCCGCCTTTTCACTGGCAGCTACTGGGTCACTCTCCCTGCGCCATGAGCTGTGTGTGTGTACTCACCTATTTGTACTCACCTATTTGGGGTTGCAGGGGTCGATTCATAGCTCCTGGCCCCGCCTCTTCACTGATTGCTACTAAGTCCTCTCTCTCCCTGCTCCATGAGCTTTATCAAACCTCGTCTTAAAACTATGTATGGTTCCTGCCTCCACTACGTCACTTTCTAGGCTATTCCACTTCCTGACAACTCTATGACTGAAGAAATAGTTCCTAATATCTCTTTGACTCATAGGAGTCTTCAACTTCCAACTGTGACCCCTTGTTTCTGTGTCCCCTCTCTGGAACATCTTGTCTCTGTCCACCTTATCTATTCCTCGAAGTATTTTATATGTCGTTATCATGTCTCCCCTAACCCTCCTGTCCTCTAGTGTCGTTAGGCCGATGTGTGTGTGTGTGTGTGTGTGTGTGTTTGTGCGCGCGCGTGCGGTGTGTGTGTGTGTGTGTGTGTGCGCTCCTGCGTGTGTGTGTGTATGTGAAAATTTGTGAATGCAATAATTTCGCAAAAAATCCTTCTGAACTTAATAAAAAAATATATTTCATTGTGTTTGTTTATTATATAATTATTGTAAACTTATCTAAAATATATTTAGTTGGATTAGGCTAAATTAAATTGCGCTTGTTATAATAAGGTTAGGTAAGTTTTCTAAGGTTCTTTTGGTACAAAATTATTAATTTTTACATTAACAAAATTGAAAAAAATATATATATCTCTCAACTTATAAGATAAATTTTTAGAAATACTTAATTTTAAATGAGTTCTTGCTAATTGACCAATTTTACCTATTCGGTACGTCATATATATATATATATATATATATATATATATATATATATATATATATATATATATTATATATATATATTATATATTATATATATATATATAGCTACATTTAGGAGACTTTCTTGCTCACGATGAGAGGATGGAGTATCGAGCCCACATTGATCATTATCCTGAATAATCCACATGTTTTTAGCCAGACATACGAACATAACGTCAATGGTGTTCCACCCGACAGGATCGGCATCACCCATCATACGCAGTGAGCGGCGTGAAGGGCGTGAAGGGCGTGAAGGGCGTGAAGGGCGTGAAGGGCCTCGCGTGATTAACTTGCTCGTTAGTGGATTTTTTCATAATTAATAATGAAATTAAAATTTATAAAGCCGCTGACGCGACGCTTCTTACATCAGGAGCGTGAGGGCATCAAGTGGAGAGGTGAGGGCATCAAGTGGAGAGGTGAGGGCATCAAGTGGAGAGGTGAGGGCATCAAGTGGAGAGGTGAGGGCATCAAGTGGAGAGGTGAGGGCATCAAGTGGAGAGGTGAGGGCATCAAGTGGAGAGGTGAGGGCATCAAGTGGAGAGGTGAGGGCATCAGAAGGAGGCATCGGAGAGGTGAGGGCATCAAGTGGAGAGGTGAGGGCATCAAGTGGAGAGGTGAGGGCATCAAGTGGAGGTGAGGGCATCAGTGGAGAGGTGAGGGCATCAAGTGGAGAGGTGAGGGCATCAAGTGGAGAGGTGAGGGCATCAAGTGGAGAGGTGAGGGCATCAAGTGGAGAGGTGAGGGCATCAAGTGGAGAGGTGAGGGCATCAAGTGGAGAGGTGAGGGCATCAAGTGGAGAGAAAACAGAGAAAATGAGAGGTGAGAGATACTGAAAGTGAGAGGTGAGGGATCCTGAAAGTGAGAGGTGAGGGATCCTGAAAGTGAGAAGTGAGGGATGCTGAAAGTGAATTATTATTATTATTATAATCAAATAGAAGCGCTAAACCACAGAGGTTATACAGTGCTGAAAGTGAAGAATGAGGGATGTTGAAAGTGAGAGGAGGAGAGGAAATAAAAATGAGAAGATGGAAGATGAAACGATGAAATAAACAGGTGAAAATGAGATTAAAATTAGAATTAGAGATAGAAATATGAGGGAAAAAAATGTATATGAGAAAAAGATAAACCAAAGATGTGTCACTAGGCCGGTATGCCATCCACAAGATGTGTCACTAGGCCGGGATGCCATCCACAAGATGTGTCACTAGGCCGGGATGCCATCCACAAGATGTGTCACTAGGCCGGGATGCCATCCACAAGCTGTGTTAATTGGCTGGGATGCCATCCACATGAGTCGAGAAACAAACAGGTACCTGTTTGCTCCTGTTAAATAGGGGCAACAAATGTAAGACCACTTAACCACCATTTCGTCTCTCCAGGCAATTGAACCCGGTTCTTTTTGGTTGTGACCCGAATTCTTTATCATTTTGCTTATAAGAGTCGGAAGATTCACTACCGCCTCTCGCACATTTCTTAATGCCAATGAAAAGCTAGAAATATTAAACATTAGTTCAAGACCGTACCTTAAGCAAAATACAAGACGGTACCTTAAGCAAGGTACAAGACGGTACCTTAAGCAAGGTACAAGACGGTACCTTAAGCAAGGTACAGGACTGTACCTTAAGCAAGGTACAGGAGGGTACCTTAAGCAAGACAAGACGGTACCTTAAGCAGGGTACAAACCGGTACTATAAGAAACATGATAAGCTGTTTAAGTAAGATGCAACTCATAACCATAAAAAGGATAGAACATGATACCTTAAGCAAAGTGGTACACGGTACATTAAGCAAAGTACAATACATCTCATATTTCAACGTTCGACAAGACTTGTGATATACGGGAAGTGAAGCAGCAGCAGAATTCTTAATCAAAGAGCAACACAAACACCTCTGAGGCTAATGAATCAACTTCCAGGTGAACACAAAACCTGACGATATATAAGACTGCTCTCCGACTTAATTCACGAGGAGGAAGCTGAAGAGAAAATTATTAAATTTCCAGATAAACGCGTGTTCGGCATTCCCAGTTAGTATTCTGGCACGTACAGTGCCAGGCGAGTGAGACTGACTCTCTCAGATAAGTTAGTGGTTCTCTCTCTCTCTCACACACCACAGTCTTATGACCAAGTGTACACTACCCAAGTGAGTTAGTAGTTCCCTCACACACACGCGCGCACACACACACACACCTTGCTATCGCAGGTAACTAAGTCTGGAGGGTTGGTCAGGTGGGGCCGGTCTATCACAGGTCAGCTGAAGATTCACCTACTGGACAGGTCGATTTTATATACAATTTATAGTTCCAAAGATTCATTCCAGGCTAGAAGACGCGTCCTCTAAGAAAAACAAACTTCCCATAGAGAAAGTTTAGATCCGGAAGAATAATTTTTTTTTAAGAAAAACGCTTTGCTTCAGAAATTCTTATTTTTTTTTTTTTTTTACAATTTTTATTTTAGAAGTTGCGAACTGCATGGGTCAACATGAGAGAAAGTTGACCTTTGAAGAGCCAAATTTGCTAAGGAAAGATTTTGGAGTACTAATTTCATCAAGAAAAACCACATAGGAATTAAACATTTAGAAAAAAAAAATCGAGTCTAACCGACTACTTGTATAGTATAATATAATACAGAAAGTAAAGAGAAAAATATTACTTGGAGATTTGAGCCAGAAAATAATAATGGTTTGAAAGATGATTTCTATAAGAGTGATAAATACCGTGTCAGTCCACTTGACAGTGAACATTACCTGCTCTCCTCTCATTTCTCCTTCATCTTCTTTTATCATATACTCTTCTAATTCTCTTTTAAATTTTATTTCGGGAAAGGTTACGAGTAATGTTGGAAGTAAAGAGGTAGAGAGAGAGAGAGAGAGAGAGAGAGAGAGAGAGAGAGAGAGAAAGGAGAGAAGAGAGGAGAGAGAGAGAGAGAGAGAGAGAGAGAGAGAGGGAGAGGGAGGGAGGGAGAGACAGCACGATTCATCTCAAGTTATGTGAACCTCCTGAACTTGTATAAGACAAGAATAAAATTGAGGTATAGATTTGTGTTGCTACTTTCAATTACTGGTTTCTCTTTCTACCCTCGCCAGTCTTCCTTCTTGTCTCTCCCTCTCTCTCTCTATATATATATCCTCTACCAGGATGCGTCCTGCAAGTGCGGAGGAAACATCCAGGAACCTCTCAACCTCCCTTTTCTCTCCTTCCCAGGTTTCCGGAAGGATTGTAGGATGCGTCCAGGCATTGCCCTCTTCCCTCTCCGGCAGGAAGAAGTCTCCCATCTCCTCTGTTCCAGTTTAGCGGACTGGTTGCAGTATGCGATCAGGCATCCTTTCTCACTCTCTTATCTCTATCCGCCTTCCACTCTGCCGTCTTGTTCCAAACTAACTCTCTTCCTTCCTTCGCAGGTTGCCTGAGGGGCTGGAGGATGTGTCAAGGTATCCTCACCTCTTCGCGGAGCTGCTGGCTGACCCGTCATGGTCCCTTGATGACCTGAAGCTGCTGGCGGGGTACAACCTCTTGCGGGTGTTGCGTGATGTGGAGAAGGTGAGAGGCAGGGAGGGAGGCAGGGAGGCAAGGAGAGAAGCAGGGAGGCAAGGAGAGAAGCAGGGAGGCAAGGAGAGAAGCAGGGAGGCAAGGAGAGAAGCAGGGAGGCAAGGAGAGAAGCAGGGAGGCAAGGAGAGAAGCAGGGAGGCAAGGAGAGAAGCAGGGAGGCAGAGAGAAGCAGGAGGCAAGGAGAAAGCAGGGAGGCAAGAGAGAAGCAGGGAGGCAAGGAGAGAGCAGGAGGCAAGGGAGAGCAGGGAGGCAGGAGAGAAGCAGGAGGCAAGGAGAGAAGCAGGGAGGCAAGGAGAGAAGCAGGGAGGCAAGGAGAGAAGCAGGGAGGCAAGGAGAGAAGCAGGGAGGGAAGAATGGTGGGGAGGGAGGCGGGGAATGAAGGATGCTGGGGAGGGAGGAAGGATGCTGGGGAGGGAGGGAGGCAGGGAGGGAAGGATGCTGGGAGGGAGGCAGGGAGTGAAGGATGCTGGGAGAGAGGCAGGGAGGGAAGTATGCTGGGGAGGGAGGAAGGCAGGGAAGGAAGGATGCTGGGGAGGGAGGGAGGAAGGATGCTTGGGAGGGAGACAGGCAGAGAGGGAAGGATGGTGGGAGGCAGGGAGGGGAAGTATGCTGGAGAGGGAGGCAGGCAGGGGGGAAAGGATGCTGGGGAGGGATGAATGCTGGGGGAGGCAGTGAGGAAGGAGGGGAGGGAGGTAGAAAGGGAGGCTGGGAGTTAGGAAAGGAAGATGAGAAGTGAGAAAGAAGGGAGACAGGGAGGCGGAAAAGAAGGAAAAAAGGGTTTCAGAGAAACAGAAAGGGAGAAACAGAAGAGAAGAAGTGGTAAGAGAGAGAGAGAGAGAGAGAGAGAGAGAGAGAGAGAGAGAGGAGAGAGAAGAGGAAGGAAGAGGTAGAGAGAGGAAAAGATATGGAAAGGGAAATAAATGAAAAAAACGAGAATTGAGATAGAGTGAGGAAGAATGAAGCAAGGTAGGGAGAGAAAAGGAAGAAAAGATGAAGAGAGGAAGAGAGGGACAATGTAACAAAGAAGATTGAAGTAGGAGGGAAGTGAGGGACGACGAAATTATTCTTTTCTTGATTAAAGGAAAAGGTGAGGGTGAAACAGAGAGAGAGAGAGTGACAGGGAGAGAGAGAGAGAGAGAGAGAGAGAGAGAGAGAGTCAGAGACAGACAGACAGACAAGCAGATAATAAACAATTACAAAAATATTAAAGAATCATAGGCAGACTAAATACGGAACACAATTAACCCAAAATGACTCGACTGTGAAATTTCTTAGGATAAACTTTCCCTACAGCGACGTATACCAAAAACAATTGAAAAAGTCGGGCGTCTCGTGTAAGGAGTGCTTTCACAGCCGTTGTTCGCAGCTGACGCTCTGCAAATACAGTGCTGAAAGTTCAATAATGAGGCACCTGTCTGAATAGGGTATGGAAATGCGATCGAGATCCGTGATACGTGTCCCATTGGATTTTCTTGTTTTCAATGGGACTTGTTACCCAAGGATTGCAGAGAGTTAGATCCCTTTTGAAAGCTTAATGAGGTGACTTTGTCTTGTTTGGTAGCAATAACTCGAAAGATATTGTTGTCAGAGTCTCAATATAACTTTTTAAATATTTACTGCAAACAGAGAAATTATTCTTATTCTATAACTTCTTTTCATCTTAACTTCTTTTGAAAATATTTATTACCAATTAATAATTTCCCTAAATGTAATTTCAGACAACCATAGCACCATATTAATGCACAAACACACACACAGAGACATACACAAGTATCAGGGAGTACAAAACACAGTCAGGAGGTACAGAAGTATTACACAGCTAAGTACTGTTGAAATATGTCACCCGATATGAACTTTCTATCAGCACCATCACTATGCACAAGTATATTTTGGTCTTTATATCTTCTCAACTCAACTTCTGGTCTTCCGGTCTCTGTATATTTCTTAAAGCTGTGCTGGTCCCACGCATTCTACAACACCCTACGCTATGTAGCTCTCTGCAGCATCTTGTAGCGCTATGCAGCACCCTGTAGCACTCTACATCGCCTTGTAGCAAGACACTAAAATATCATACACAACCAATTACTGTGTTCGGTAATAACCCCCATTACACATCCTGTGAGCGCCAGTCACCCCACACTTATTCTGTGAGTGCTAGTTACCCAATACCCATCCTGTGTTTAGTAGTCACCCCATACCCATCCTGTGGGCGATAGTCAAAAAAAATTACAGACGTACTTTACAGTTGTGTGAACAGAGAAACACACAGTACAGTCAAACAGTATTACAGAGATGAGCCGAGAAAAACAATAAATATGAAAGACCAGTAGTAAGCAGACATGTAGTGTATCAGACGAACGAGGAACTTCATTCCAGCGATGTAACTCGTTACTTCTTTGTTTTAATAAATAGTTTGCTGTAAAAAAAATCAATATCGGGTATTTAAAGATTAATGAGGGTTTAAAACCTGTCGACTATACTAGGATAATTAAAGCTGCACGTAACAATACTTAAATCCCTAAAAATAGGGATTTAAAGTCTCAGTGTATATTATACGCAGAGAGCAATACACCTCTCGGTGTATACGAGTATATTCTATGATTTGTTGACACAGAAACATTTATGATTTTTTTTGTGAGTGTTAATTTCTGGATGTGATACATGTTTACTCAAGATAATTTTAAAAACTTAAATATTTCTTCACTTTCAGATATATATTTGTAAAATAAAGTTTTAATAGACTTAAAGGGGACATTGTAGGCAAAATGTACATTGTAACTTTTAGAAAAACCATTTTATTAGTATTATTATTAGCATTTTTTCTATTTTTTCTAATATTAGTAAGTTTTATTATTATTATTATTATTTTTATTATTATTATTATTATTATTATTATTATTATTATTATTATTATTATTATTATTACTATAATTATTTATCATAAAATATATTTTTTTTTCATTTTTTTTTTATGTTTATCGTGATGGTTATTGTGTTTCTCTACTCTTAAAGATAGTTCTTACTTTTCTTTCTTAGTTGTTTCTCTCACCTACTTCTCCTCCACATTAACAATCTTTTCTTTTAATCTGTTAACCACCATTTCTTCTATTGTGTATCGTTGAGATTTTGCCTCCCGTTTTTCTTTTCTTTTGAGTTTGAGTTTCGTCTTTATATTTTCTTTCCGTTGTGTACTTCCCCTTCTCTTGGCTCCTGTCTTTGTGTCATCCTTTTACCTTTCCTATCCATTTTAACTTTCCCTCTTTATCTGTCGTTTGAAAGTAAATTGTGACACCGACAAGACATGGACAAAAGCCTCTTAATACAGTTTGGGACTTCTTCAGTCCTAATGAGGGACTGAAGATGTCAGTCGTGGCGTCCTGTAACGTCCTACTCTGTACAGAAGTGTTTTTTCCACCTGTTCTGTGTCGTATAATTTCCCTTTCCTCGTCCTTTCTTTCTTTTTACCTTTTCCCGTCTTCCTAGTCCATGTGGCCGTGTTTCCCTATCGTGGGCTAAATAGCTTATCTTCTACAGGTTCGAGTAGCCATGAGCCAACAGAAGGTGGTGCCGTTTGAAGAAGAGGTTCCTCCGTCTCAGCTGGAGGGCTACAATGCCTGCAGTTACAAGTTTACCAAGGACACAGACGACTCCTAGCAACGTACTGGGACTTCCAGCAACCATCCGTAATAACCTCGCTGAATGAAATACTAATTATGCTACACCTGAGAGTTCATTAAGGTCAGCAGGTGGCCCCCAGAACGCCATGGCGCTCCTGAGAAATTGGTAACTAGCGTTCCAGCTAGAATGGCTCGTCGTCTGTATGTACAAGATTACTACTACTTCGTAGTCACTAAGATAAACAGACATCTACTAATGCCTTGCGGCTGCTAGCAGCCAATCATAACAGTGTTGGTTAGATTATCTGCAGTCACAAAGTTAATTAATATGAACCTACTTGCATCCTACGAGCATTTGAAGACACAAGGTCAACAAGGACCTGAATGCACCTTAAGGATGTTTGCATCAGGATATTCATCAGGAATAGAGACGTTTCCTAGAAGGATTCTGAAGCTGTTGAAATCTAGAATTATAGCGTCCCATCTAGAAGGCCTTTTTTATGAGTTCCCCAAGACTTTGATAACTCCTAGTAAGGTGCTGGTTCAGACATGTATCAGATCAAAGACACGAGGGTGCAACTTGCTAGAATCCTCACCCACTATAAGTTTGCTAGTTACTAATAGTAACGTATTTAGAGCGTCTGAGGTAATAATAAGCGTGAGGAGGATACATCTACAAAATCTTCGTAGTCACAGTCTATAGTTTGAACATTAAAGATTCCAGGTAATTTATTCAGGTCATTTAAATGGTGTTTTATTCTTCAAGAAACTGGAAAAGTGTCTTCATACAGTGATGATGACCCCGCTCAGGTGCTACATACTATAACTTATGAAATCCCTGGCATGCCGGGGCTATATACCAGAAGCTATGCATCTGCTAGCTTACTGGCCCTATGGCTTTCATCCCGTTTAAGAATCAAAGCAATTTGTTAACGGAGTATTAATAACTGCCGGAAGAATCATGAAGGTTCTCGCATCGCAGAAGGTTCCAAGTGCAGTTAGCAGCGTAGTTAATACTCACATATGTTACAATCCTGGTCCGTGTTCACTACAGCAGCAGTGGGCGACAACACTTGTATGATCTTCCTGTGTTTCGGGGCGTACCTGTACACCATATCTACTTTTAATTAGACTTAAAGTTTAAAATTTTATATATATATATATATATATATATATATATATATATATATATATATATATATATATATATATATATATATAATTTGTCCTTTTTTACAGAATTTTAGACATTTCTTTGCGGTTTCCAGGGTATACAGTGTGATAATATTGCAGCATAGTGAAATAACTAATACAATTATACAATAAAAACATAATAAATATATATTCTTAAATAAGAGTTATTTGTGATGAAAGTTCCATACTGCTACAACAAGGTGTAAAAAAATAAGGAATAGTTTTACAGCGGATTAGAAATCTGTGTTGTTTGAGGGGATTGGTAACGACCTGTGATGTGTTGTTTGAGGGGATTGGTAACGACCTGTGATGTGTTGTTTGAGGGGATTTGTAACGACCTGTGATGTGTTGTTTGAGGGGATTGGTAACGACCTGTGATGTGTTGTTTGAGGGGATTGGTAACGACCTGTGATGTGTTGTTTGAGGAGATTGGTAACGACCTGTGATGTGTTGTTTGAGGGGATTGGTAACGACCTGTGATGTGTTGTTTGAGGGGATTGGTAACGACCTGTGATGTGTTGTTTGAGGGCATTGGTAACGACCTGTGATGTGTTGTTTGAGAGGATTGGTAACGACCTGTGAAATCTACTTTAGAAAAACAAGTGTAGATGCAAAACGTATTGTCAACATAGAAAATTCTAAATAATTGCAAATATTTTAGCATCCTTAAAACTTGTGTATTGGCGATAGAAAGTGTAGAGATTTTTCGAGAAAAGTTTGTAATGGACATAGACGTTGTAAACATCGTGATTCCTTTTTTTTTTTATTTACGATAAACGTTGTAAACATTCTGAAGGAAAAAAAATAGTTTGATACAGGCATTGTGAACATCCTGAAGAACCTCATTTTGTAATAGACACTGTAAACGATTTAAAATGAATGTGTCAGTGTACTGTAAGAGAGTGATGTTCATCTCTGTCCAGAGATGAACTGGCTCGCTGGGGATAAAAAAAAAATCTCAGAAATTTTCATCTAGGCAGATATTGCAGTGCATAGTGGGTTACCTGTCCACTTTATAGGGTCGGGTGAATCCCATCCTATCATAGTCTAACGCACAAAATAAAAAAAATATATATATACAAAGGTTAATAAGTGTAGTGCATCAGTGTATGTGGTGTGATTGGAAGTCCAGTAAAGATTCTTTTAATGATTATTTAATTATTAACCAAAACTCACATCGAAGGTAAGATTATTGATGACAAGAGTCCTGGGTTCTGTGTGAGGGATCGTTGTACACAAGAAAAAAATGTATTTTGCATAAAAGTCTCAAAAATTTATCATTGTTTTTTCTTCCACCAGATTAAAGTCAGTTTAATTATTCTGCATGCCCCAAATAATGTACTTTTTATTGGAATGTTACATACGAAATGTGTTCTCATTTTGCTGCACGGTAGGTACACGTCTTTTGTGTGTGGGATGCCAGACACTGTGCCAGACACTGTGCCAGACACTGTGCCAGACACTGTGCCAGACACTGCTGCAGCAGCTCTTTAAGACAGTGTTGGGTGTGCACAATGGTCTTGTACGTTACATGTAAAGGAACAAGGATTTTTTCTTTAGGAAAAAAGGCGTAGGAGAAAAGATTTTGACCAGAGCACAATTTGTAAATATTGTTTTTATTTACAATGGTCAATATCATCAACGACTCATTGTTAGGTTTGAACTATCTGACTGAAATACGAAGCACCTGGTCGACGATCCATTTTTCTCCTAATTATCAGTCATATTCAATTTTTCCCGAAGAGAATATGCGCAACTATCTTGCAAATAATATATGCATCTCTCTGACGATATCACTTCCTCCTAGTTACACAGTCTAGGAAATCATTACACAAATAACCCGCACATAGAAGAGAGGAACTTACGACGACGTTTCGGTCTGACTTGGACCATTTACAAAGTCACACTTTATAAATGGTCCAAGTCGGACCGAAACGTCGTGGTAAGGTCCTCTCTTCTATGTGTGGGTTATTTGTGTATTGTTCCAGTCACGGTATTGTGCCTTGTTGTTATCTAGGAAATCATTGGCAGCGTTTCCAACTTGCTTCTGTAACTAATAAAATAAGAAGTAAAAATATCTGGACTCACGAGGCTGAGATGAGTACTTCATCCTAGGCGCGAGGGCTGTATTATATATAAAAAAAAAAAAAATAAGAAGGTAATGTAATGTTATAACATAAACACAAATGATGACTTCCAAGTAGGAAAACAAAAGTCCTTTTGTGATTACGAACGACCACCTGAATCTCAGTTTTTGTTAATTTCTCTGTTTCCAGGAATTCAAACACAGGTTATTTGCGCTCCTAACTCATTACTGCGATATAGACTTTGTTTCTTCACATCCCGATCCTACTGTTTCCGCTTCAATCGCATTCGAAGTCACAGTAATCACGTTCAGGAGGTGGAAGCTGAAGTAGTCTTGCAAATCCTTCACTGCAACGTTTGTTTCATATGTATTGAATGTTGTGACATTCAGGTATAAATTCAGGGTCTTCTGACAATGTTTAGGTCATCTACCTGCAGTTGATGGCACATTTAGGCTCACTGCCCTTGTCAGTTGCGTGCTGCATCAATCCCATCGTTAGGCAGACTACATGCCGCTTGTTACTCCTTGTTTATGTGGGTTGTGAAGAGCTTAAGCACCTGAAGTGTTGCTGGTTGTTGCTGTTGTTGCTCCTGCTGTTGCTGTTGTTGCTCCTGCTGTTGCTGTTGTTGCTGATAATGCTGCTGATACTACTACTGTTGCTGCTGCTGTTGCTGCTCCTGCTGTTGATGCTGATACTACTGCTGCTGCCGCTGCTGTTGCTGCTGCTGCTACTGTTATTGCTGCTGCTGCGGTGCTGCTTCTGCTGCTGCTGCGATGCTGCTGCTGCTGCTGCGTTGCTGTTGCTGCCGCTGAAGCGGTGGCGTCTGCTGCTGCTGCTGCTACAGCTGGTAGTGAAGGTGGTAGTATTATTTCTGGTGCTCCAGCTGCTGCTGTTGCTGCGTATTCTGTTGATGATCCTTGAACTGCTGCTTCTGCTGTTTATGATGATACTGCTACACGTGGGGCTGCTGCTACTGCTGCTGCTACTGCTGCTGCTGCTACTGCTGCTGCTGCTGCTGCTGCTACTGCTGCTGCTGCTGCTGCTGCTGCTGCTACTGCTGCTGCTACTGCTGCTGCTGCACAGCTGCTGCTGCTACTGCTGCTGCTACTGCTGCTGCTACTGCTGCTGCTGCTGCTGCTCTGCTGCTGCTACTTCTGATGCTTCTATTTTTATTGACGCTGCTGATCATGTTGCTGCTACTATAGTGGTGGTGCTGCTACTATAGTGGTGTTGCTGCTACTATAGTGGTGTTGCTGCTACTATAGTGGTGGTGCTGCTACTATAGTGGTGTTGCTGCTACTATAGTGGTGTTGCTGCTACTATAGTGGTGTTGCTGCTACTATAGTGGTGTTGCTGCTACTATAGTGGTGTTGCTGCTACTATAGTGGTGTTGCTGCTACTATAGTGGTGTTGCTGCTACTATAGTGGTGTTGCTGCTACTATAGTGGTGTTGCTGCTACTATAGTGGTGTTGCTGCTACTATAGTGGTGGTGCTGCTACTGATGGTGGTGTTCCTTCTGACGCTACTTGTGCAGCTACTGCTGCTGTTTATTCCTTTTTCATTTGCTACTGCGTCTGTTACTACTGTTGCTGCAGCTGCAGCAGCAGACTGCTGCTGCAGCTGCAGCAGCAGACTGCTGCACTCAGTGGCCGCCACACCATTGCTTAGTATTTGCATTTCTTATCTATTTTTATGTCGACAGTCATCCGCCAAGAAGGAAAATGATTGAGAAGCAGATCTCTGGCTGACAGATGGCTCCAACCTCACCCTACGTAGGTATCATACACTGACCATATGAGTAAACTCTAAAAATGACACATATTCAACAGTATCAAAATAATGCTAAGATTTTCGATCTACTTAGAGACCTTCTTCAGGGGTCTGAAGTGCCTCTGAAGTTGGACCGAAAATATTTCATGGTTAGTTTTAAAAATAAACTCAGTTAACAGGTCATAACTTGTCTAACACATGATACTAACTAGTATGTTTATGTTGAACATTCACATGTTAGTTAAAATATAACAGAAACAGAGGATAAAGAATGGAGGTAATGAAGGAGCCGAGAGAGAATAAGGAAGATGAGAGAGAATGGAGGAGAACAGACGAGGGGCTTTGAAGGTAATACGGATTTAGCGAGACCCGCTGACAGGGTGATAACCAGATTTTGGGTTGAATCCTCTTATCCAGGGCACAGGTCGTCAACCCAGAAGCATAGCAGCATTATATTCAGGTGACGGCATGCTCTCACGGCTGTATGCTGTAACGAGTACTTGTTACCAAGACTATGTGGCACAGCACGTTCATGCTCCCAGGGTTGTATGCTCCGAGTACTTGCTACCAAGACTGTGTAGTTTTAGATACGTGTGCAACATTTGGGTATCATTATCAGAAAACGTATCGCCATTCAGTGGCTTCATCAGTTTAATACAGAGATGTATGAAAACAGTACAAAATGAAGTAATCAGTCTCTCACTCTTCCAGAACTATACACGGAAGACAGTACAAGATGTGGTAATCAGTCTTATAGCCTAGAGTCATGGGTTTCTAGTACTCTGAGGCCATGAATGCACACAGTTTGCACCAGAGGTGGACCATATCCATCTCTAGTGAAAACTCTTAGGGCCCCATGGGCTAGGAGAAGTAAGACTGAAAGACTAATCACCCAATCTTCCACTGTCTTCGTACGTATATCATCTCTGAATGGAAATTAAAATCCATTCATTGGCGACACATTATATATATATATATATATATATATATATATATATATATATTATATATATATATATTATATATATATATATATATATATATATATATAATATATATATATATATATATATATATATATATATATTATTAACACATCGGCCGTTTCCCACCAAGGCGGGTGGCCGAAAAAGAAAAACTTTCATCATCATTCACTCCATCACTGTCTTGCCAAAGGCGTGCTTACACTACAGTTATAAAACTGCAACATTAACACCCCTCCTTCAGAGTGCAGACACTGTACTTCCCATCTCCAGGACTCAAGTCTGGCCTGCCGGTTTCCCTGAATCCCTTCATAAATGTTACCTTACTCACACTCCAACAACACGTCAAGTCCTAAAAACCATTTGCCTCCATTCACTCCTATCAAATACGCTCAAGCATGCTTGCTGGAAGTCCATGCCCCTCGCACACAAAACCTCCTTAACCCCCTCCCTCCAACCTTTCCTAGGCCGACCCCTACCCCGCCATCCCTGCACTACAGATTTATACACTCTCAAAGTCATTATATTTTGTTACATCCTCTCTACATGTCCGAACCACCTCAACAACCCCTCCTCAGCCCTCTGGATAATAGTTTTGGTAATCCCGCACCTCCTCCTAATTTCCAAACTACGAATTCTCTGCATTATATTCACACCACACATTGCCCTTAGACATGACATCTCCACTGCCTCCAGCCTTCTCCTCATTGCAACATTCACCACCCATGCTTCACACCTATATTAGAGTGTTGGTATAACTATACTCTCATACATTCCCCTCTTTGCTTCCACGGACAAAGGTCTTTGTCTCCACAGACTCCTAAGTGCACCACTCACCCTTTTCTCCTCATCAGTTCAATGATTCACCTCATCCTTCATAGACCCATCTGCTGACACGTCTATTCCTAAGTATCTGAATACATTCACCTCCTCCATACTCTCTCCTTCCAATCTGATATCCAATCTTTCGTCACCTAATATTCTTTTAATCCTCATCACCTTACTCTTCCCTATATTCACTTTTAATTTTCTTCTTTAACATACACTACCAAACTCATCCACCAACCTCTGCAACTTCTCTTCAGAATCTCCCAAAAGCACAGTATCATCAGCAAAGAGCAACTGTGACAACTCCTACTTTGAATTAGATTCTTCATCTTTTAACCCCACACCTCTTGCCAACACCCGTGCATTCACTTCTCTTACAACTCCATCTATAAATATATTGAGCAATCACGGTGACATCACACATCCTTGTCTAAGGCCTACTTTTACTGGGAAATAATCTCCCTCTCTCCTATACACTCTAACCTGAGCCTCACTATCCTCCTATAAACTTCACTGCTTCCAGTAACCTACCTCCTATTCCATATACCTGCAACATCTGCAACATTGCCCCCCTATCCACCCGGTCATATGCCTTTTCCAAATCCATAAATGCCACAAAAAACTCTTTACCCTTATCTAAATACTGTTCACCTATATGTTTCAATGTAAACACTTGGTCAACACACCTCCTACCCTTCCTAAAGCCTCCTTGTTTATCTGCTATCCTACTCTCCATCTTACTCTTAATTCTTTCAATAATAACTATACCATATACTTTACCAGTTATACTCAACAGACTTATTCCCCTATAATTTTTGCATCTCTTTTATCACCTTTGCCTTTATACAAAGGAATTATACACGCTCTCTGCCAATCCCTTTGTTCTTTACCCTCTTCCATACATTTATTAATTAATAGCATCAACCACTCCAAAACTATATCCTCACCTGCTTTTAACATTTCAATATTTATCCAATCAATCCCAGCTTCCTTACCTCCTTTCATTCTACCCACTGCCTCACGAACTTACCCCACACTCACAACTGGCTCTTCCTCACTCCAACAAGATGTTATTCCTCCTTGCCCTGTACTCGAAATCACAGCTTCCCTATCTTCATCAACATTTAACAATTCATCAAAATATTCCCTCCATCTTCCCGATACCTCTAATTCTCCATTTAATAACTCTCCTCTCCTATTTTTAACTGACAAATCCATTTGTTCCCTAGGTTTTCTCAACTTGTTAATCTCACTCCAAAACTTTTTCTTATTTTCTACAAAATTTGTTGATAGCATCTCACCCACCCTCTCTAGGATAGGTGAGTACAAATAGAGAGCGTGTCTGTCTCGCGCCCAGCAGACGGAGGATCAAACCTCCACAAAGTATTGCGCTGAATAACCCAAATAGGTTTAGCGCTTAACATGAATTATAAAAAAATCACCCACCCTCTCATTTGCTCTCTTTTTACACTGCTTTACCACTCTCTTAACCTCTCTTTTTCTCTCCATATACTCTTCCCTCCTTGCATTACTTCTACTTTGTAAAAACCTCTCATATGCTAACTTTTTCTCTCTTACTACTCTCTTTACATCATTCCACCAATCGCTCTTCTTCCCTCCCGCACCCACTTTCCTGTAACCACAAACTTCTGCTGAACACTCTAACACTATATTCTTAAACTTACCCCATACCTCTTCTACCCTACTGATTATACTCTCACTGGCCCATCTGTCCTCCAACAGTTGATTATATCTTACCCTAACTGCCTCCTCCTTTAGTTTATAAATCTTCACTTCTCTCTTACTTGCTGTTTCCATTTTCCTTTTATCCCATCTACCTTTTACTCTCACTGTAGCTACAACTAAAAAGTGATCTGATATATTTGTGGCCCCTCTATAAACATGTACATCCTGAAGTCTACCCAACAGTCTTTTATCTATCAATACATAGTCCAACAAACTACTGTCATTACGCCCTACATCATATCTTGTATACTTATTTATCCTCTTTTTCTTAAAATATGTGTGACCTATAACCAAACCCCTTTCTATACAAAGTTCAATCAAAGGGCTCCCATTATCATTTACACCTGGTACCCCAAACTTACCTACCACACCCTCTCTAAACGCTTCTCCTACTTTAGCATTTAGGTCCCCTACCACGATTACTCTCTCACTTGGCTCAAAAGTTCCTACACACTCGCTTAACATCTCCCAAAATCTCTCTCTCTCCTCTACACTCCTCTCTTCTCCAGGTGCATACACACTTATTATAACCCACTTTTCACATCCGACCCTTATTTTAATCCACATAATCCTTGAATTTATACATTTATGTTCCCTCTTCTCTCTCCATAACTGATCCTTCAACATTATTGCTACCCCTTCCTTAACTCTAACTCTCTCAGATACTCCTGACTTAATCCCATTTATTTCTCCCCACTGAAACTCGCCTACCACCTTCAGCTTTGTTTCGCTTAGGCCTAGGACATCCAACTTTTTTTCATTCATAACATTAGCAATCATCTCTTTCTTATCATCCACGCACATTCAAACATCCCAATTTTATGAAGTTTTTCCTTGTCTTCTTTTTAGTAATTTATACAGGAGAAGGGGTTACTAGCCCATTGCTCCCGGCATTTACTCGCTTCTTACGACACGCATAGCTTACGGAGGAAAAATTTTGTTCCACTTTCCCATGGAGATAAGCAAAAATAAAAAAGAACAAGAACTAGGAAGAAAAATAGAAGAAAAACCCAGAGGGGTTAGTATATATATGCTAGTACATGCATGTGTAGTGTTACCTAAGTGTGAGTAGAAGTAGCAAGACATACCTGAAATCTTGCATGTTTATGAGACAGAAAAAGACACCATCAATCCCACCATCATGCAAAACAATTACAGGCTTATGTTTCACACTCATTTGGTAGGACGGTAGTACCTCCCTGGGTGGTTGCTGTCTACCAACCTACTACCACAGGACGGTACTACCTCCCTGGGTGGTTGCTGTCTACCATCCTACTACCACAGGACGGTAGTACCTCCCTGAGTGGTTGCTGTCTACCAACCTACTACCACAGGACGGTAGTACCTCCCTGGGTGGTTGCTGTCTACCATCCTACTACCACAGGACGGTAGTACCTCCCTGGGTGGTTGCTGTCTACCATCCTACAACCAACAGGACCCTGAGTGGGGCACCTAATAGGTACTTTTTCTCAACCTGAGTTTTGAATTGTAAATAGCTAGTCTTTTAAACCATACCTTAGCTTTAATAAATATATATATATAATTATATATATATATATATATATATATATATATATATATATATATATATATATATATATATATATATATACATGTATATATATATATATATATATATATATATATATATATATATATATATATATATATATATATATATATATATATATATATATATATATATATATATATACATGAACCAACACAAGCAATTTTGTTCTGTAAAAATCAATAATACTGTTTCAACTTCAGTTACTAAATATGAAGAAATATTGCGAATACTAAACACTAGACTTTACATAATCATTCGTAAAGTGCAACTCCTCACTGTACCCTGTTAATGAAACTTCTTTTTCTTATCTCTACAATAAGGTTTCGAAATTGTTGAACAGAACAATTTCACTAACAGTCATATTGTTCCAAATGTAGCCATATCCATGGTGAAAACTATCGGCCTCACAACTGCTGTTATAAATATATTCTGAAGCTTTTGTAGAGGGTTTCTAAAATGCTCATATGTTTATGACAGAGTTACAACTCTTAATTAAGAATATTGTTATGAGGTATTGACACCTGAGATAAACTTAATGGTGAAGGTACCAGTAAAGACAAGCCTTAGAGCTTAAAAAAGGAGACTCAAATGAGATAGTTCGGCGTAATGAGTTTCCACACTAATAACAAATGAGTAACATAAAGTTGACAAAGGCCGGCAATTAAAAGTGATGAAGACACAGCCAAGTCTAATTACCTTGAAAATCAATTTGTAAATTCCTCAATTTCTGACGACTAGAAGGAGGATGATAAAATATGTTTATCATCCCGAGAAGGTAATTATGAAGCGAGATTCTGCGAGTAATTATCCTGAATCAATCACCGGCGACGAGGGTTTTAATAATACTTGACTGTCACAAAAGGCATGGGAACATAAAATCCGGACAAGCATTAAGTAGATGCTGCCGCGGAGAGTAGGATCAAAGGAGACTCCAGCTCAGGTGATTACTGCATCAGATTGAAGGTCAGGTTATGGGCAGGTTTTGAGCAGGTTTTGGGAAGGTCTTTGGGCGAGCTTTGAGCAGGTTATGAGATCTGAGCAGGTCTTGAACAGGTCTTCGGCAGGTCTACAGAATTTCTTGGCTACGCACTGAGCAGGTCCCAAGCAAGTCTTGGGTAGGTCTTGAGCAAATCTTGGGCAGGTATCGAGTAGATCTTCGTCTTGGCCACAGACTGAGCTGGTTTTGAGGAGGTCTTGCTTCAGTTTTTTGGGCCAGGTCTTAGAAGGCAGGACTTGGGTCAGAGGACTGAGTCTCTCTCTCTCTCTCTCTCGGTCTCCCTCTCTCTCTCTCTCTTGCTCTCTCTCTCTCTCTTGCTCTCTCTTTCTCTCTCTCTTGCTCTCTCTTTCTCTCTCTCTTGCTCTCTCTCTTGTTCTCTCTCTTGTTCTCTCTTTCTCTCTCTCATCCGGGTACGATGCCATGCTATGAGGTGACATCAAGGTCGCTAAACATCAAAAGTATTCGTTATTCATCTCTGAAGGATCAAAGATCATTACAAGGATAGGCAGGATATTTTGCCTGCTCTCTCTCCAAGTAAACACGGTGTTTTCTCCATGTTAACAAGGTGTTTTGAAGATCGAATATGTTTTTATTAGAGGAAGAGGCAGCATAAGAAAATATTTTTGTCTTCTTAGTTTACGTTTTTGATAATCATGATGCTTTATGTTTTTGTGTATGTAAAAAGTTTTTGTGGTAAATTGTGTTAGAATCCTTATTAACAGGCGTAAGTTATATGTTGAAGTTATGATCTATTTCATAACAATGTTAAGTAAATGATGGATTATTTTCTACAAAGCATTTATTCAAGTAAATTATTTTATAGCGTGCTGAGAAAGCTTTTGAATATGAAATGTATCTTATCTGTAGTAATCACGAAGATGCTAAGACTTACATTACATAAAGCTTCCTTACACAGCCCTAAAGTAATGGAAGCCAATATGAAACAACTGGTTCCCTCCAGCCTGGTGCTTCCAGGTTTGGTAAACCTGGTTAAGTTCAGCTGGCAGCCCAAACTTATGTGGGGTCCCAGCTGAATGATGTAGGCACTGTATACCTGACCATCTACCTACATGGAGGGTGAGATGCATATGTTCGAATCCTTTGCTGATTTGAGACAAAATGCACGTATATATATATATATATATATATATATATATATATATATATATATATATATATATATATATATATATACATATACATATACATATATATATATATATATATATATATATATATATATATATATATATATATATATATATATATATATATATATATAAGACTGACTTGAGAGAAAGACGAGAACCAAACAACACAAACTACTAACACTTGCTTGTTGCAGAGTGTGAATGAGAAGCTAAGCTAATTACACATGAAATATGCAATAACAGGTTGTGTTGATTATCAAAGCCGGTGGAAATTATGCTGAAATTATTACCCAGTTCAAGTTAATATGTATTTACAGTAATTAACTAGATCAAGGTGATATTTGTGCATTAACGTGGTGTTTGCTTGCTCTAATTATACACATTTTTGGCTGTACAAATGACCCAATTCAGAGCAATATTTGACTATACGTCATTACCCGTTTCCCTGTGTATTGCGGAGTAACAAGCCGGTGATTAGTATTTCATTATGATATGGTGGTTAAATGTGAAACAAAAATGTGACTGTGTTGCAGGTACCGCTAAAGTTGTTCTGCGTTGCGGGTGTCTCTGGAACTGTTGTGTTGCGTGTGCCCCTTAAAGTACTGTGTTGCAGGTGCCACTAAAATTTTTGTTGCGTTGCCGCTGAAATCGTGTAGAGTTGCGGATGCCGCTGAAACTATTGAGTTGCGGGTGCCGTTTAAATTGCGTTGTGTTGCCGGTGCCGCTAAAATTGCTCTGCGTTGCGGGTGCAGCCAAACACTGACTGTGTTGCGAGTGCCGCTAATTAGACGCCGATTTTATTTATGCATTTTTCCAAAATATGCTAAAAAATGGAGAAAATTATTATAGCTCTGTTGGGTAATGAGAGAGAACGCTCAAATTTACCCTACTGGAATATAACCTTTTTCCGTTCCTCTCCTCCCATCAGTTCTTCTATCTTTTTTCCCCGTACAATATTCTGTCACTCTCTGTCTCTCTCTCTCTGTCTCTGTCTCTGTCTGTCTCTCTCTCTCTTTCTCTGTCAAGAAATTTACTGTCTAAAATGTTGCCATCATGACTGTTTTCCAGGTTTTTTTTATTAACTGAAAACCTGGAAAAAGACAGCAAGATTTTTTTCGTTTCCTCCATGTATTACTAAGAGCTCCCACAAGCTCTCCAGCTCTTTGTCTTCCTCCCCACCTGTCTCCCAGCCCCCTCTTACCCCAACCACCACCACACCCTCAATCCTACCACCACACTCTAGAGACCCACCACCACACACTCTACAGACCCACCACCACACTCTACAGACCCACCACACACACTCTACAGACCCACCACCACACTCTACAGACCCACCACACACACTCTACAGACCCACCACCACACACTCTACAGACCCACCACCACACACTCTACAGACCCACAACACACTCTACAGCCACACCACACACACTCTAAGACCACCAACACTCGACCACCCCCACACACTCTAGACCACCACCACACTCGACCAAACACCTCTACAGACCACACACCAGACCCGCCATCCACACTCTAGACCCACACCTCACTCTAGACCCCACCACACATTCTACAGATCAGCCAAAACACACCTCTGCAGCCCAACACACACTGCAGACCCAAACCACACACTGCAGACCCCACCACACACTGCAGACGCACCAACTCTACAGATCTGCCCCACCACCTAGACAGCCACCACACACTCTACAGACACACCACCACGTCCACCACTCACTCTACAGACCACCACACACCCAGACCCACCACCTCACACCTACAGACCGCCACAACACACTCTCAGACCAGCCACCACACACTCTACAGTCCTACACTCACTTACAGACCACCACCACACACACTGCAGACCGCCACCACACTCTACAGTCGCCACCACACTTCAGACCACCACTACACTCTACAGACCCACCACACACACTCTACAGACCAGCGAAAACACAAACTCTACAGATCAGCTACCACACACTCTGCCGTCCCGCCACCACACACACTGCAAACCCGCCACCACACACTCTACAGACCCACCACCACACACTCTACAGACCCGCCACCACAAACTCTACAGATCAGCCACCACACACTCTACAAACCCACCATTACACACTCTACAGACCCACCACCACACACTCTACAGACCAGCCACCACACACACTCTACAGACCCACCACCACACACTCAACAGACCAGCCACCACATATACTGTACAGACTCACCACCACACACTCTACATATCCACCACCACACACTCTACAGACCCACCACCACACACTCTACAGACCCGCCACCACACTCTACAGATCCGCCACCACACACTCTACAGACCCACCATTACACACTCTACAGACCCACCACCACACACTCTACAGACCGGCCACCACACACACTCTACAGACCCACCACCACACACTCAACAGACCAGCCACCACATATACTGTACAGACTCACCACCACACACTCTACATATCCACCACCACACACTCTACAGACCAGCCCCCACACACACTCTACAGACCCGCCAACACACACTCTACAGACCAGCCACCACACACACTCTACAGACCCGCCACCACACACTCTACTGACCAGCCACCACACATACTATAGACAAGCCCCCACACACTCTACAGACCCGCCACCACACACTCTACAGACCAGCCAAAACACACACTCTACATATCAGCCACCACACACTCTACAGACCCGCCATCACACATTCTACAGACCCGCCACCACACTCTACAGACCCACCACTACACACTCTACAGACCCACCACCTAACACTCTACAGACACGCCACCACACATTCTACAAATCGGCCAAAACACACTCTACAGATCAGCCACAACACACTCTGCAAACCCGCCACTACACACACCACAGACCCGCCACCACACACTCTACAGACCAGCCACCACACACTCTACAGTCCCGCCACCACACACTCTACAGACCAGCCAAAACACACATTCTACAGATCAGCCACCACACACTCTGCAGACCCGCCACCACACACACTGCAGATCCGCCACCACACACTGCAGACCCGCCACCACACACTCTACAGACCCACCACCACACACTCTACAGACCCGCAACCACACACTCTACAGACTCAACACCACACACACTGTATACCCGCCACCACACACTCTACAGACCCACCACCACACACACTGTAGACCCGCCACCACACACTCTACAGACCCGCCACCACACACACTGCAGACCTACCAACACACTACAAACCCACCAACACACACTCTACAGACCCGCCACCACACACACTGCAGACCCACCAACACACTACAGACCCTCCACCACACACTCTACAGACCCGCCACCACACACACTGCAGACCCACCAACACACTACAGACCCACCAACACACACTCTACAGACCCACCACCACACACACTGCAGACCCGCCACCACACACTCTACAGACCCGCCACCACACACACTTCAGACCCGCCACCACACACTCTACAGACCCGCCACCACACACTCTACAGACCCGCCCCCACACGCACTGCAGACCCACCAACACACACACTTTACAGACCCACCACCACACACACACTGCAGACTAACCAACACACTACAGACCCGCCACCATACACTCTACAGACCCGCCACCATACACTCTACAGACCCGCCACCATACACTCTACAGACCCGCCACCATACACTCTACAGACCCGCCACCATACACTCTACAGACCCACCACCACACACACACTGCAGACTAACCAACACACTACAGACCCGCCACCATACACTCTACAGACCCGCCACCATACACTCTACAGACCCGCCACCATACACTCTACAGATCCGCCACCATACACTCTACAGACCCGCCACCATACACTCTACAGACCCGCCACCATACACTCTACAGACCCGCCACCATACACTCTACAGACCCACCACCACACACACTGCAGACTCACCAACAAACTACAGACCCCCCACCATACACTCTACAGACCCGCCACCACACACACTGCAGACTCACCAATACACTACAGACCCGCCACCACACACTCTGCAGACTCGGCTTACCATTACAAGTTTCAGCAGAGTCTCTGCTGAGTCCAGATGGACCTCACCGCAGGAACATCAGCCCAGTAAAAAATACATCTTCATTTGAGGTCGATGAGGCAGAGGATGAGTCTCCCGAAGGAGTCTCAAGGCTCGAGGGTGAAGCCAGAGGAGACGGGGGAGGAGGAGAGGGGCAGTAAGGATAAGAGGATACCTAGCCATCTCGGTCTATCTGTTATTCTCTCCTAATCTCATCTATCGAGACCCACTTAGAGGCTGTTAGTCACAGAGGTCGATAGACTGTTCATCTCAGTTGTACGAACCGAACAGCCTTTGTGCATGTACGTACTCCACGTCCTTCCATATACACCCAGGTACGTGTCTGCGCTCCCATGCACGCTCATGTACTCCTCATCTCCTGTGGGAATCCTGAATGGGAGAGTAGTGCCTCTCACGACTAGCGAACGGAGAATCGAGCCTCCACTTTCAGGATCCAGTTCATATAAAGACAACAGTGTTATTCCTTAACTATTTCCGCTTCACCTAATTACACGGAGGCTCGATCCTCCATCAGATACTAGTCATATGTAGATGGTTATGTTACACCTGGCGCTGTTGTTTTTTCCGCTCTCTGCTGACTGTCAGCCTCTTGGGAGATTTTTTCTCTTCTCACCGCTGACATTCGTTATTCCATCGTGTTTGTTTTCTTCCTTTTACCAATGTGTTTTAAAACTAGTCTTAAAACACTGAAAGATGACCATAAGTAATTTTGCCAAGCACTCTCTCTCGAGAGCTTGGCAAAATTGAGAGAGAGAAAACAGAGACGCAGAGAGGGAGAGAGACAGAGAAAGGAGAGAAAAGACATGCATGGAAACAAGGAGTACCTGAGCCAAATCAACAACAAAATGCACAAGACGTAGTATGCTCGCAGGAGCCCGTTGCTTTCCAGAACCTTTCCCATATCTATTTTATGCAAACCCCACTGAAATTACATTATTAATTTATTACAACCCGTCCTGGGGGTTAGTTCTCCTGCCCTCTCTCTCTGACTCTCTCTCTCTCTCTCTCTCTCTCTCTCTCTCTCTCTCTCTCTCTCTCTCTCTCTCTCTCTCTCTCTCTCTCCCAGCTTGGTGATGAGTGAGTATTTTAGGGTTGGCGTCAGGTGTTGAGGACTCGTGCAGAGAGGAAACTGGTGGTGCCACTGCCACAGGAAGTGACTAACGTCTCCATTTTTCAGTGAGAAAATGTGTCTGGCTAGAGGAATGGCTTTCGCAGCGCCGTATGCAATTCCCTGTGCTTCAGTGCACAGGCTGATTCGTTCGCGGTTAAATGCTGACACACTTTTCAAACTGACATAAAAGTTGGAGATGAAACTGAGAGAAGTTTCGTGCCATACTGAACCCTTATCTTGCCACTTCAGGGCGAATTGAAACGTTGTCTAGTTTTGTTTTCAATTTGTGGGTTAGTTGTGAGCTGTTTCAGCCATGGTGTGACCTAACCAAAATCAACACAACGTTAGGCACAAAATACATAGCACACAATTCTCGGCAAATCGCAACACATACGGTGCATTAAAATATATCAGAAGAAATATCTTACAAGAGCCTCATATGCATCATTTAAGCCCAAAACGTCACAGAAAAAGTCACTTCCCACGTCAAAGCCTAACACATCACAAGCTGAACATCAAAACGCAAAACTTCAAAAAAAAAAAAAACTTAAACAGCCCACATCTATGTCCAAAAAAATCCAGCCACAAGCTCCACAGACCACATCAAAGCCTAAAGTATCACACAACAGCCCACATCAAAGCCCAAAATATTTCATAACAAGCACCATCGTCAACATCAAAGTCGACGACTGCATCTCCCTTCTCGTCCTCCTCCTCCTCCTCCTGCAGATAAAACTCCTGAAGCAGGACTACACAGGATCCTCCAGGCTTCGCATAGCCAAGTTTGAAAAAAGAAAAATAGCTTCCTCAGATCTCCATTTTGCCACTTCGTTCCTCAAAACCTCAGTTCTGATTTCAGATCCTCTCTCACAGGGAATGGTTCGTTCTCTTTTGTGTTGATGCAAATGATCCCAGCCAAGCCTGACATCATCAGCACCTGAAGTATGATGCTTCGCTGAAGGAATTGCTAACTAAAAATCATATCTTTGGAAAATGGTGAGGTGAAGGCGGAAATAACTTAGAAGCCATCAAAAAATTCTTAGTAAAGGAATTGCGCGATAAAATATTCTCATGATTCGAAAATATGTATATAAAGAATTTTACCGCAGAATAAAAATATTTTACGCTGTTTCAATGGCAAGAAACCTATAAGGAAAATTTTTCCCAAATCGAGAAATGGCGTATAGAGGCAAGAACCTGTGCACAACGTGTTTCCACCAGCAGTTTGTACAGTACTTGTGCTTGATCGACAACAAGGCAGATGAAGGGCCCTCGTGAAGCCAGCCATGGTGATCCCACAAGTGGGGAAAGAGTCAAACAAGAGCACAGCATCTGAAGGGCATCGGTAGCTCTTTGATGAAGTTGATTAGCTCCGCTATCCAACAGCAACGATTTGTCAACAACAGCGCCATTGTTCGCCTTCCAATTTCTCTTCCTTGCTTTATCCAATCTATTTGTGTATTTGCATACTTTGTGTTGTTTTATTCAGTTTTCTTGCTGTTTTTCTTTGTTGTTTTCCAGTTTTCTCTCTCCTCTCTCCCACCCTCTCTCTCTCTCTCTCTCTCTCTGCTACCTCCCTCCTTCAGCCACTCTTCCTCCATCTCCTTAGTTTCCCTGCTACTCGACTCTACATTCTCATATTTCCTCCTCGCCTCATCTTCCTCAGGATGGGGTCAGGGCTCCAGCATGCATAATCCAATACGGGAGGAATCTTGTCATTACTTCTGCAGGAGCTGATTCAGGAGTTTGACGGCCTCCTGACCTCCACACGGTGAGAGAGAGAGAGAGAGAGAGAAGGAGAGAGAGAGAGAGAGAGAGAGAGACACACACACAGACAGACAGACAGATAGACAGAAACTATTGTGCTCATAACCTAATTCTTCTAGATCAGATACTAAAGAAAAATAAAAGTACAGTGAAAATAATATGGCAAATTACAAGTTTTTTACTAAACAGTTTCCGACACTGTATTTTAAGGTATAATGACAGCAATAATTCCCCTTAAACTAATACTACACTAATAATCATTACCTTAACCTCATTTAGCTATTCGCAAAAGTATAACATTAAACTGGTAATTGAGGCAAAATTCCAAACCACAATCATTCATCAAATTACAAGAATCCTCTACACGGACCGTCAAGTCAGGTGTGTTATCAAAAAATGTTCACTGTTACCCAAATCACATTTACAGTTAACCCTGTCAGGTGTCAGTGTCAGGAGTCAGGAGTCAGAGTCAGTGTCAGGTGTCAGGAGTCAGGTGTCAGGAGTCAGGAAGTAAATTCTAGGGTGCGCAACTTCCCCTCCCCACCAGTTGTTAGTCCAGGCTGAAACATCTGTGTAATCCGTTTACTACAGGTAACTGTAGTAACTGTATAAATGGTATTAATTTAACGTAAACCTATTTTCGTTATGCTTTTATTAAAAGTTACTTTAATACTTATATGAAAGAGAGAACGGCTGTTCAGTTACCTACTGAGAGCACTCATTAAAATTATTCACGGACGGATACGGGATACTTTGTGTCATATAAGATGAACATTTTGGATCCCTCAGGGACGCCACAGTGTTAACAAGAAAACATGTGTCACCTGTCGCTGAGTTGACTTGATATGAACATAACATTCACACTAAACATTCTGGTCAAGTCAAAAAACCACCTCATCGACAATATGCCGGATGTATTTTAGTTACATTGGATATACTACTAAATACAATAAGCTTAATGCAGTCGGAGAGATAGACAGAGAGAAAATTTCTGACTTATTTTCTCAGTGTTCGCACTAAACATGATTTCTTGCTCTTTGTCACTCCAGTCACGTAATGCAATCTAGTATTTTCTCCATCACTCCTCTTCCTTCCTCCTGTTTTCTCTTTCGTCATCCTTGACACACCACGAAGGTTCCGCCATTTTCTAAACATGTCCTGAAGAAAATTTAATGTACTATGTTTACTCTAAGGTCCTTAAAGGAATACAGCCTCTGTTTCCCCAGTCTTATCCCCAGCACCTGTCTTCTGTCACCTACCTCGCACCTGTCTTCTGTCACCTACCTCGCACCTGTCTTCTGTCACCTACCTCGCAACTGTCTTCTGTCACCTACCTCGCACCTGTCTTCTGTCACCTACCTCGCACCTGTCTTCTGTCACCTACCTCGGTATTCATGATTTTACACTTTGCTGGGGACTGAATTCCAAAGGTAATTCCTCTGTCTCTCCATGTAGTTAGCTTTAGTCCTCTTGCAGTCTTTCCTTGATTTCTGCACATCATTCCTCCTAATTAGTTCAATATCACCTACAAAGAAATGAAGGACTTCAGGTTTTTATCATTTTTTAAGGTATGTGTGAGACAATGTTGGTATTAGTACTGATCACTCTGGGAACCTGCTTGTTACCTCTGACCCTTCTCATAACTTTTATTCACCTTCCCACATTGTCTCGTTTCTCTTAGTTATTCGATGCGTCATTTTAATACCTTGTCCATTATATATATCCGCTCTTAGAGTTGGTGGATCAATCTCTCACGTGCTACATCATCGAGTGCCTTATTGCAGTCCAGGAATATACCCATGTTACCCATGCTGCTTTATCTCTCTCTCAACTAGTCATAGAACTCCAGTAGGTTCGTAATACAGTTTTCCCTCTATAACGCCATGCTTTGAAAGCACGTTGAACTTTTTTCTCTCTAATTGAGAGAATATCACAGGTAAATCCTATTAAAGTCAGTGTACGACTGAGCTTCTGACGAAGGACGAAGATTATTTAACGCCATTTACATTTGCACACACACACAATATATACATATATAGTATATATATATATATATATATATATATATATATATATATATATATATATATATATATATATATATATATATATATATATATATATATATATATGTCGTGCCGATTAGGTAAAACTTGCGATTTTGGCTTAAATATCAACGCTCACCTTGCCATATAAGACAAGTGAAAATTTGTGTATGCAATAATTTCGCCAAAATCATTCTGAACATAATGAAAAAAATATTTCATTGTGTTTGTTTATTATTAAATTAATGTTAACGTATCTAAAATATATTTAGTTGGTTAGGCTAAATTAAATGGAGCTTGTTGTAATAAGGTTAGGTAGGTTTTCAAAGTTTCTCTTGGTACAAAATTATAAATTTTTACATTATCATAAATTAAAAAATATATCTTTAAACGTATAAGAGAAATTTTAGAAAGGACTTAATTTTAGATGAGTTCTAATTGACCAGTTTTACCTAATCGGCACGACATATACATATATATATATATATATATATATATATATATATATATATATATATATATATATATATATTTTATATATATATATATATATCGTGCCAAATAGGTAAAACTGGTCAATCAGCAAGAACTCATTTAAAATTAAATCCTTTGTAAAATTTTCTCTTATACGTTTCCAGATATATTTTTTCATTTATGTTATTGTAAAAAATATAATAATTTTCTAGCAAAAGAACCTTAGAAAACTTACCCAACCTTATTATAACAATCGCAATTTAATTTAGCCTAATCCATCTAAATATATTTTAGGTAAGTTTACAAAAATTTAATAATGAACAAACACAATGATTGCGATATTAATGCATAAACAAATTTTCGTTTGCCTTATTCGGCAAGAAGAGCTTTTGTTATTTAAGCCAAAATAGCAAGTTTTACTTATTCGGCACGACATTATATATATACTACATATAAATATTTATTTATTTATTTATATCCTTTGATTTACCTTTCCCTTTGATGAGTTCCTAGAGTTTTTCTACTCCCAAAACCCGGCTTTGGGCCAGACTCGTCTGTGCTTGCATGGTCAACCAGGCTGTTGCTGTTGATAGTCCCGCTAACCCACATATTCGTCATAGCCAAACATAGTCCTGTGGATTGACGTGATATGTACTCAATTTACACCAAAATAATTTTGCTGTCTAATTCATTAATTTACTGAAGAATATCACACCCTAATGCTTCTTTATTATTATTTAATATTATTAAACATCGGTAAATCCTTCCGAGATATGCACGCCGATTTGCATAAAGTTGTAGGAAGGATTTTTTTTGTAAGCTCCAGACAAATCGATCATTGCCGTATAAAACTAGTCAGCAAATTCTGGATAAAGTGTAATACATTAAAAGGGTAAACAGCACAGTGTAAGAGAAACAGTCGCAGCGAGATGTGTCAAGACACGTTCTCAAGCAATCACCTACAACTGTTAGATATTGGAAAGTCTATCGAATTTCGATAGACACCTGACTACTGCCTTGTCTCGAATTACGACTGATTCAACTTGACATTTAGCTTTGGAGCTCTTTGTATATGTGTCCTGTGCACATTTTGAGCTCGTATACATATAGTGTGCTCATTTTGAGGTGGTACATGTATCATGTGCACACTGGACGTGTGTATCGCCAGTGAGCTACCTTCATGTAGTGCAACACTATGCAACGACTTGCAAGATAACGCTATCTTTAGAGCTTACGAGGACTCAAACTATCTCTGTCAATGTCTGTCTTTCTGTCTATCTGTCTCTCACTTTCTGAGTCTCTGCTATAAAAAAAAGTCTTCTCTCTCCGGCTTCAGCTAAAATATCTACTTTCCCAGCTTCAGCTAAAATATCTACTACTTCCCAGCTTCAGCTAAAATATCTACTTCCCAGCTTCAGCTAAAATATCTACTACTTCCCAGCTTCAGCTAAAATAATTAATCTCCCTCAGCTCCAGGTCGAATAACTACTTGCTCTAAGCTGTAGGTAAAATATCGACTTTCTCTGAGCTTCAGCTAACACCCTAGAACCATCTACTCACTCAGAGCTTCAGCTAACACACCTACTACCCAGAGCTTCAGCTAACACACCTACTACCAGATCTTCAGCAACACTATCACTCAGAGCTTCAGCTAACACACCTACTCACTCAGAGCTTCAGCTAACACAACTACTCACTCAAAGCTTCAGCTAACACACCTACTCACTCAGAGCTTCAGCTAACACACCTACTCACTCAGATCTTCAGCTAACACATCTACTCACTCAGAGCTTCAGCTAACACACCTACTCACTCAGAGCTTCAGCTAACACACCTACTCACTCAGAGCTTCAGCTAACACACCTACTCACTCTCACTCAGAGCTTCAGCTAACACACCTACTCACTCTCACTCAGAGCTTCAGCTAACACATCTCCTCTCCCGGGTATTGTTGATACTCTCCTTCAGAGGTAAACTTTCTCAACGGGGATTCACTACACTATTGAATATATTTAATATTCACAGCAGTTGATAACGCTAGGGAGAGTTTATATAAATATGTTTTCACCTGAGAGGGTGAATTTAAAGCTTGCTTATCCTTGCTTTGTTTTTAACCAGTGTTTATCTCTTTGTTTTGCTTTTATTTATTCGTTGTTTTACCTTTTTCTTAAACCCCTCGTTTCTTTCACGTTTTATATCTTGTTTTATCTTTGTTCACCCTTTATTTTAATCTTATTTGACTCTTGTTCATCCCCTTTTTCTTGCTTGTTTTACTCGTTTAGTCCTAATTTTGCCCTTGTTCTTCCTTGTTTAAGACTCGTTTATCCCTTGTTTCTCTAGCGTTTAACTCTTGCTTAATCTACCAACATGTATAAATCCCTTGGAAAGAGTAAGCTTATATTAACCAGTTCATCGCTCACGGTGAAGCTTTAACAAAGCTCAAGAGTTGTGGAACGAAAAGCTCACTCTGTTCATGTGTCCTTAGTAGACCATTTGTTAGTTTCTGCCAAGTTGCAGACTGTCTATAACAGTTAAGTAGGTTTTCATGCTACTGTTAACAGCATTTAGACAACGTTTTTCTCAATGGGAAGCTGCGGTCACCAGCCTGAAGAGCTCTCCACCAGCATCAAAGCTCCACCACCCCGAGAAATATGATTGAGAAAAGCTGTGAAAGCATTTTTTCTTGCCTAAACACGAGTCCTGGACTTTATAAACTTGATTTTTTTAACACACCGTTCGTCTTCTGTCTAGGTAGGGTGACCCCGAAAAAGAAGAAACGCTTTCACCATCACTCATTCCGTCACTGTCTTGCCAGAGGAACGTCAGTACTACAGTTCAGATATCCCTCCAAACTGCAAATATTCCCACCTCTCATTCAGAGTGAAGGAACTTTACTTCCCACCTCCAGGACTCAAGTCGGGCTAACAGGTTTCCCCGAATCCCTTCATAAATATTACCTTGCTCACACTCCAACAGCACACCAATTCATTAAAACCACTTGCCTCCACTCACTCGTATACAGCATATTCACAGACGCCTGCTGGAAGTTTGAGCTCTCCTTCACCTCCTCCCTC
>WNWK01000227.1:137500-320000 GCA_009830355.1 Cherax destructor | reverse complement strand
AATACAAGAAATAATAATACTAATAAAATAATAATAAGTAATAAAAATAATAATAAATAACAATAAAAATAAATATAAAAATATAATATTTTTTTTATTATTATTAGAGCTAAACACATGTTCCCCATTTAAAATAATAATAATAATAAAAATATATAATAATGATAATAATAATAATATTATTATTATTATTATATTATATTATTATATTATATTATTATTATTATTATATTATTATTATTATTATTATATTATTATTATTATTACTAGAGCTAAACATATGTTGAACGCAATGAGAGCTTCAGGCTCGATCCTCCATCAGTTCATAGCTAGACAGACGGCATCCCTACACGTACTCACCTAATTGCCAATCAACTCCTTAAATTGTTCATTTACAAGCAGCTGGTGTTGCCTACAAAAATGCTGAAAGTGATACATTGTGTTGATTAGTCTGCTTTGATGTTAATTGAGCAGACAGGTAATGTTAATACGATTATTGAAACGATAGACAATTTGCATATTTCGTCGGGGGTGCATGTATATTTTTTTTTGTTTTCCCCTCTGTCTCGTTCAACGTGTTAAGTGATCTCTTTATGTATGTTTGTATAAGTATATACTTATGCAAACAATCGCAGACAGGCGATCTTAAATAAAATATAAAAAAACAGTGTTGAAAGTTGATTTTCAGAAAGTGATACCTTCATGAGTGAGGTTTCAAGCTTAATAGTTGTAACATGCCAATAAATATGGGCAATTAATTAATTAATCATATAGTTTTCCTAAATAATTTAACATGTTCGTATCTATTTTTGGGAAAATAGCAGAAGAGGTTGCTGTGGCCGCGGGCGTTCGGATAATAGAGGCAATAAGTAGTCGGACAGTAGACGAGGGAGTTCCCATCATTGAGGCAGCAGCTGGACGGGTCGTAGACCCGTCTGTGAAGCTTACTCGGGGTGACAGTGGTGAGGCACGTACCCTGGTGCCTCTCAGCATCACACGTACCCTGGTGCCTCTCAGCATCACACGTACCCTGGTGCATCTCAGCATCACACGTACCCTGGTGCCTAGCAGCATCACACGTACCCTGGTGCCTAGCAGCATCACACGTACCCTGGTGCCTCGCAGCATCACACGTACCCTGGTGCCTCTCAGCATCACACGTACCCTGGCACCTCTCAGCATCACACGTACCCTGGTGCCTAGCAGCATCACACGTACCCTGGTGCCTCGCAGCATCACACGTACCCTGGTGCCTCGCAGCATCACACGTACCCTGGTGCCTCGCAGAATCACACGTACCCTGGTGCCTCGCAGCATCACACGTACCCTGGTGCCTCTCAGCATCCACGTACAATGGTGCCTCGCAGCATCACACGTACCATGATGCCTCGCAGCATCACACGTACCCTGGTGCCTCGCAGCATCACACGTACCCTGGTGCCTCGCAGCATTACACGTACCCTGGTGCCTCGCAGAATTACACGTACCCTGGTGCCTCGCAGCATCACACGTATCCTGGTGCCTCGCAGCATTACACGTACCCTGATGACTCGCAGCATCACACGTACCCTGGTGCCTCGCAGCATCACACGTACCCTGGTGCCTCGCAGCATCACACGTACCCTGGTGCCTCGCAGCATCACACGTACCCTGGTGCCTCGCAGCATTACACGTACCCTGGAGCCTCGCAGCATTACACGTACCCTGGTGCCTCGCAGCATCACACGTACCCTGGAGCCTCGCAGCATTACACGTACCCTGGTGACTCGCAGCATTACACGTACCCTGGAGCCTCGCAGCATCACACGTACCCTGGTGCCTCGCAGCATTACACGTATCCTGGTGCCTCGCAGCATCACACGTACCCTGGTGCCTCGCAGCATCACACGTACCCTGGTGCCTCGCAGCATTACACGTACCCTGGTGCCTCGCAGCATTACACGTACCCTGCAGCATCACACGTACCCATGTGCCTCGCAGCATTACACGTACCCTCGTGCCTCGCAGCATTACACGTACCGTCGTGCCTCGCAGCATTACACGTACCCTGGTGCCTCGCAGCATTACACGTACCCTGGTGCCTCGCAGCATTACACGTACCCTGCTGCCTCGCAGCATCACACGTATCCTGGTGCCTCGCAGCATTACACGTACCCTGATGACTCGCAGCATTACACGTACCGTGGTGCCTCGCAGCATTACACGTACCCTGGTGCCTCACACGTACCCTGGTGCCTCGCAGCATTACACGTACCCTGGAGACTGGCAGCATTACACGTACCCTGGTGACTAGCAGCATCAAACGTACCCTGGAGCCTCGCAGCATTACACGTACCCTGGAGCCTCGCAGCATTACACGTACCCTGGTGACTCGCAGCATTACACGTACCCTGGAGCCTCGCAGCATCACACGTACCCTGGTGCCTCGCAGCATTACACGTATCCTGGTGCCTCGCAGCATCACACGTACCCTGGTGCCTCGCAGCATCACACGTACCCTGGTGCCTCGCAGCATTACACGTACCCTGGTGCCTCGCAGCATTACACGTACCATGGTGCCTCGCAGCATTACACGTACCCTGGTGCCTCGCAGCATTACACGTACCCTGCTGCCTCGCAGCATCACACGTATCATGGTGCCTCGAAGCATTACGCGTACCCTGGTGCCTCGCAGCATCACACGAACCCTGGTGCCTCGCAGCATTACACGTACCCTGGTGCCTCGCAGCATTACATGTACACTAAACCTCAGCCAGAATGAAATACATTTGGTGTACCATATGAGGAGCGAAACCCTGGGGCCTGAAGTGTGACACCATCACTGGGAGCATGGTGGTCACATCCAGGGAGAAAGGGAGAAAGTAATTCCTCAATAAAGCTATTGAGGAAACGTTTCGCCACACAGTGGCTTCATCAATCTTGAACCCCTGAGAATGATAAAGGGGGACTGATACCTGAGAATGATAAAGGGAGAGAGTGATCCCTGAGAATGATAATGGTGTAGAGACTGATCCCTGAGAATGATAAAGGGAGAAACTGATCCCTGAGAATGATAAAGGTAAATACTGATCCCTGAGAATGATAAAAGGGAGAGACTGTTCCCTGAGAATGATAAAGGGAAGAGACTGATCCCTGAGAATGATAAAGGGATAGACTGATCCCTGAGAATGATAAAAGGGAGAGACTGATCCCTGAGAATGATAAAAGGAAGAGACGTGTATCTGCTATATGTCATTTAAGGATGGTGATTTTGAAAGATATCAAAAATGTCTCAAAAATGTTCGTTTTTAAGCTTTGTTTAATATATACTCGCCAGCATACCTGTGGCAGGGAGGGAAATATTACTGGCCAGCATACCTTATTCCCTGAGAATGATAAAGGGAGAGAGTGATCCCTGAGAATGATAATGGTGTAGAGACTGATCCCTGAGAATGATAAAGGGGGAGAAACTGACCCCTGAGAATGATAAAGGGAGAGACTGACCCCTGAGAATGAGAAAACTGACTGTGGAACGAAGTAGGAGTCCTTAGGCGTCTCCTTGTTTGTTAGTTCCCAAGCCAGACGATAGATACTGTCTCCAACTCTACATTTGTGAGTCGACTAGATTTATTGAGAGGATACTACCAAGTCCCAAGACCTGCCTTGTATGGGCCAGTAGGCCTTCTGCAGTGTTCCTCCATTCTTATGTTCTTATGTTCTTATGTCCCTCTTGCTCCCAAAGACAAAACCGCCTTTACCATTAAAGATGGTTTGTTCAATTACCGTGTCATGCCCTTCGGGTTGTGTAACGCAGCTTCGACCTTCCAAAGACTCATGAACCAGCTTCCTTTGGAAGGAGTCGAGGCCATATCTTGATGATTTAGTAGTAGTATTCAGCGACTCCTGGGAAGAACACCTTATTCGCCTAGAAGCTTTATTCAGATCACTAAAAAGCTTAAATTTGGCAAAGTGTGCATTTGGAGAAGCCTCAAATAGGACAAGTAAAAGCCATCGCAGACTTCCCTATTCCCACTGATAGAAAAGGAGTGCAACGATTTCTAAGGATGATTAGTTATTACAGAAGGGTTTTGCCCTAACTTTGCTCAATTAGCAGCTCCTTTAACTGAATTAACCAGCCCTAGAGTAACATATAAATGGGACCGCTTACCTCCGCTCCTGTATTACAAAGTCCCTCGCTGGAGCCTCCCTGGAGCTGTTATGCAATAGGAGCTGTCCTACTTCAAAATTCAACAGAGTCTGAAATTTTGCATCCTATTTATTATTTTTCATCTAAATTAAAGCCCCACCAAAAAAATTATTCAACAGTGGAAAAAGAGTCATTATCCCTAGTTGTTTCTTTAGAGTATTTCGATGTGTACTTAGGAACATCGCCTCATAAAGTATTAGTGTTTTGCGATCACAACCCTTTGACCTTTATAAATACGATGAAATCTAAAAATGCCCGGATTCTGAGGTGGGCTCTCAGAATCCAACCTTATTCCTTTAGTATAAATCATATAAAAGGCAAAAGTAATGTTCTTGCGGATGCTCTTTCGCGTCCTTAATAAAGTAGAAATAATTAACAATTCCCTTAAAACATTTTCTTAATGTTAAAAGAATTGAGAAAAACAAATGTTTATATTATCATGTTATATTTCTAATATATGTTTTGTCTATTTACAGAGAGTACGGGTGAAGCCCGTACTCTCTTGCTCACTATTTCGTAAACGAATAATAACATAGATATCCCCTCTTCCCAGTCTTGGGAAAATTGCTCACAATATGCTCTTAGCATAGATTTTAAAGTCTGTCTATTTACAGAGAGTACGGGTGAAGCCCGTACTCTCTTGCTCACTATTTCGTAAACGAATAATAACATAGATATCCCCTCTTCCCAGTCTTGGGAAAATTGCTCACAATATGCTCTTAGCATAGATTTTAAAGTCTGGTAAACTTTCCAGAGCTCCTTGGGTTTGAGAGTGATGACTCGTGGACAATAAACATTCTATACCTAAGTGGGACATTGCTTCTCTGAATGTTTTAGAAGTAAAGTTGGTCCCTTGGTCTGACTGAATTTCTCTGGGGATTCCCACTTGAGAAAAAACTTTAATAGGGAACGAACAATTACCCGAGAAGTAATTTTCCTAACAGGAATGGCTTCGGGATATCTGGTACTAGAATCCATAATAGTAAACAGATATTGATTTCCCTGACGGGTTTTAGGCAGGGATCCCACACAATCAATAATAAGACGAGTGAAGGGTTCTCCTTTTGCAGGAATAGAAATTAGGGGGGCCGGGGGGTGGGGGTTATGAGCAGGCTTACCTGCCTTTTGACAAATATGACATTCTTTAACATATGTCCTCACCTTTTCCCCCATCTTAGGCCAATAAAAATGTTTTACGATTTTTCCTAAAAATTTCCTTGTCCCAAGATGTCCACCTTGAGGACTATTATTAGAAAACTAAAGAGTGGTATCTCTGAAGCAAGTAGGCAACACTACTAAACTCCTCAGGTTCTTGGAACCATTACTTGTCTTTTTCTTCATAAGGATGCCATCCTTGTAATAATAACAGTCCAAAGTACATCGATCTTCCTTGTGTTCTCTCTTTAGAAAGTACTCATGCCTCACAGAGAGATGTCAGCAGTATGGTCCCCTTTGGTGACAGTTGGATCCCTGTCTAGGTGCCTAGAAGGGTTGTGTCCTCTTCGGACAGTATCCTGTTCGTTTGGTCTGGTCAGGACAGTTTCTTTGGTCTTGGCAATTTTTACGAACTCTGAATTTGTGAATGTGTATTCCAGGTCTTTTATCAAAAAGACCTGGCAGGGATCACTTTGAATCTAAGTGAAAATCTCAAGTAGTGGATTAAATAGAACGATATTATATATATATATATATATATATATATATATATATATATATATATATATATATATATATATATATATATATATATATATATATATATATATATATATATATATATATATATATATATATATATATATATCGAGCTATTTAATTAATCCACAACTTGAGATTTTCACTTAAAGGAGAAAGTAATCCCTGCCAATAATAAAGGCAAAGACTAACCCCCTGAGAATGATAAAATGAGAGAGTGATCCCTGCCAATGATCAAAGAAGAGACTGATCCCTGCCAATGATCAAAGAAGAGACTGATCCCTGCCAATGATAAAGGGAGAGACTTACCCTGAGAATGATAAAGGGAGAAAGTGATCCCTGAGAATGAAAGTGTGTGATCCCTGCCAATGATGAAGGGAGAGACTGATCCCTGAGAATGATAAAGGGAGAGACGTATCCCTAAGAATGATAAAGGGAGAGACGGATCCCTAAGAATGATAATGGGAAAAAATGATCCCTGCCACTGATAAAGGGAGGAAAGACTGATCCCAGAGAATGATAAAAGGAGAGACTGATCCTTGAGATGATGAAGGGAGAAAGTGATCCCTCCCAATGATAAAGGGAGACACTTATCCCTGAGAATGATTAAGGGAGAAAGTGATCCCTGCCAATGATAAAGGGAGAAAGTGATCCCTGAGAATGATAAAGGGAAAAAGTGATCCCTGAGAATGATAAAGGGAGAAAGTGATCACTGAGAATGATAAAGGGAGAAAGTGATCCCTGAGAATGATAAAGGGAGAAAGTGATCCCTGAGAATGATAAAGGGAGAAAGTGATCCCTGAGAATGATAAAGGGAGAATGTGATCCCTGAGAATAATAAAGGGAGAAAGTGATCCCTGAGAATGATAAATTGAGACGGATTCTTGAGAATAAAGGGAGAGAGTGATCCCTTGCAGTTGTGCCTCCGAGTACCTATTTCTTGCCTTTCAAACAACCTGTCCTCTTGTACTCTATAAACTTCTCGGTACGTGTGATGCTGCGAGGCACCAGGGTACGTGTGATGCTGCGAGGCACCAGGGTACGTGTGATGCTGCGAGGCACCAGGGTACGTGTGATGCTAACTTTGCTCAATTAGCAGCTCCTTTAACTGAATTAACCAGCCCTAGAGTAACATATAAATGGGACCGCTTACCTCCGCTCCTGTATTACAAAGTCCCTCGCTGGAGCCTCCCTGGAGCTGTTATGCAATAGGAGCTGTCCTACTTCAAAATTCAACAGAGTCTGAAATTTTGCATCCCATTTATTATTTTTCATCTAAATTAAAGCCCCACCAAAAAAATTATTCAACAGTGGAAAAAGAGTCATTATCCCTAGTTGTTTCTTTAGAGTATTTCGATGTGTACTTAGGAACATCGCCTCATAAAGTATTAGTGTTTTGCGATCACAACCCTTTGACCTTTATAAATACGATGAAATCTAAAAATGCCCGGATTCTGAGGTGGGCTCTCAGAATCCAACCTTATTCCTTTAGTATAAATCATATAAAAGGCAAAAGTAATGTTCTTGCGGATGCTCTTTCGCGTCCTTAATAAAGTAGAAATAATTAACAATTCCCTTAAAACATTTTCTTAATGTTAAAAGAATTGAGAAAAACAAATGTTTATATTATCATGTTATATTTCTAATATATGTTTTGTCTATTTACAGAGAGTACGGGTGAAGCCCGTACTCTCTTGCTCACTATTTCGTAAACGAATAATAACATAGATATCCCCTCTTCCCAGTCTTGGGAAAATTGCTCACAATATGCTCTTAGCATAGATTTTAAAGTCTGGTAAACTTTCCAGAGCTCCTTGGGTTTGAGAGTGATGACTCGTGGACAATAAACATTCTATACCTAAGTGGGACATTGCTTCTCTGAATGTTTTAGAAGTAAAGTTGGTCCCTTGGTCTGACTGAATTTCTCTGGGGATTCCCACTTGAGAAAAAACTTTAATAGGGAACGAACAATTACCCGAGAAGTAATTTTCCTAACAGGAATGGCTTCGGGATATCTGGTACTAGAATCCATAATAGTAAACAGATATTGATTTCCCTGACGGGTTTTAGGCAAGGATCCCACACAATCAATAATAAGATGAGAGAAGGGTTCTCCTTTTGCAGGAATAGAAATTAGGGGGGCCGGGGGGTGGGGGTTATGAGCAGGCTTACCTGCCTTTTGACAAATATGACATTCTTTAACATATGTCCTCACCTTTTCCCCCATCTTAGGCCAATAAAAATGTTTTACGATTTTTCCTAAAAATTTCCTTGTCCCAAGATGTCCACCTAGAGGACTATTATTAGAAAACTAAAGAGTGGTATCTCTGAAGGAAGTAGGCAACACTACTAAACTCCTCAGGTTCTTGGAACCATTACTTGTCTTTTTCTTCATAAGGATGCCATCCTTGTAATAATAACAGTTCTCTAATAGTTTGGCTTGTTCCTCAGAAACTGCTATACTCTTACAGTGATTCAAGTCCGGATCTGAAGTTTGAGCCTGAATCAGATCACTTTTTCCAAGACCTTTTCCTGCGGAACACTCGGGGTTAATCATGGCTTGACTAGGTTTAAAGGTTCATGTTTGGATTGCATTACTAAATATTAAATCCAAGCCCAGGTCGAAATTTTCCGAGGGTTTCTCACATCCAACAGAGCGAGACATGGCACTAGTAATAATGCTTAGAGGAAATAATGCCGGACCTTCGGTTGATGCTTCTAAAGCATAATGGGCTTCGGAGTGGTTATTTATCACCAACGGTTCTTTACAAAACCCTTGGTGGTATACATCATTTCCGATCAATAGTCCAACACCCTGAATGGGGAAATTCTTTACTAGATATTCCAACAGTTATCCGACCCACATAGTCGGGGATTTCCAAAAACACTCTATGCAGTGGTACTTTAATTAAGGCACCACCATAAGCCTCTAATAAAACTTCCATTTTGGTGTCGGAGTTTTCATTTAGGGGTAATACATCTGTCCTTAATAAAGACAGATAACTCCCGGTGTCTCGGAAAGTAGTGACATTTACTAACCTTTTTTCACCGAGGTCCACTGTTCCTGTAGCAAGGTAAGGTTTCATGGCCTCGCGTACCTTAGTTTCAGGATGTTCTTCGGAATGTAGTCATATCGTCTGTGGTGTCTCTGGATGGGACGATTTTGAGTTCGGACCAGAGAAGAGATCACTTGAGTAAGGTACCTCTTGGGGTTTTCGTAGTTATGCTCGTTCTTCTTTCTACACTGGTTTTCCAAATGTTCTGGTCTTCGGCAGTAATTACAGAAATTACTATGTCAGTTAGGAGTGCGCCACGTATACTCTTTTCTTTCAAACTTAGACACTTTCCTCGGAGTTTTCTGCACAGCGTCTTTATGTTTACTTTCTCCTGTTGTCTGGTGAGCTATTTCATAATGGTCGGCTATCGAAGCAGTTTCAATTAGCGTTGAGGCGGAACGTCCGATAAGGTACGTATGCAGGTCTTCCGTCAAGTAATTAAAGAAGTCTTCATTCAAAATTAATTGAGAAAGGGACTCCATTGTATTGCAATTTTAAGCCCTAAGCCATCTCTCAAACGCTGCCTGTTTTCCTCGGGCAAACTCTACCCAGGACTGCTGTGGGTTGCGCTTCAATGTCCGGAAAGCCCGTAAATAACTGGCAGGCAACAAGTCATAAGCATCCAAAAAAGTTTTCTTTATCATCTCGTACTGAGAGTATTGTTCGAACGGTAAGGACGCCGTGCGAGCCTGTGCTTTCCCCGTCAAAGTAGTGTGTATCAGGGCAGCCCAGTGTTCTCGAGGCCACTTCATAATTTGAGCCTGATTTTCAAAGGCTTCAAAAAATGGGTCGAGGTTTTCCTCACAGAATTTGGGAACCATAGCGGCCGCTTGATGAATGTTGAATGTCTCGATCCTTGGTTCTGGACGAGAGACTGTTTTTCCTGGGTTGAGTTGTCTATCATGTCTGATGGACTCTCTTTCGAACTCTTGTTTAAACTTACGTTGGGCTTCAATGTACGTAGTTTGTAGCTTCAAGAAGTGTTCTAATCTCTCAAATTGTTCAGGAGAGTGTATCTCAGGAGGAATTTGAAGGGAGTTCCATTGGGAAAACTCTGAATTATTCCTCACCGGAACTCTAGGTTCCGTTAACACTGAGAATGTGGTAGTTCCTGGTGTACTACCTGTAAGATCTATGGTTTCCCAAGATGACTGAGCCTGTGACGGAAGTTGTCGCGGAGACTTAGGTCTCGTTGATGTGTCTTTAGTACCTACTAAAGGCACTTCCATGTCATTTAATAATGACAGTTTATTTACAAATATCTGGTATTTATGTTCATCTATCTAATATTACATTGCGATTACCATCGTTAATAGCTAAAACGATGTTAATCAGCTTTATAATATTACATATTCATTTTCACCTTTCATGTTTTCATTTATATATATATATGTACATAGGAGGGATCGTACCAGTGGTAACAACCATTCAATGTTTGTGTGACGTCACCTCTGGCGGCTACTCGCCTGACGCAGCTGACGTCAGAGGTGAGTGTATTAGAGTAGTCAGTACAGCAACTCTCTCTCTCGGTAAAGGGAACGTCTTCATTGCTTACTCATTTGAGAAGCTATTGGTCTAGAGCTTTATTCTCTAAAGTCGTCAGAAATTGTGAGATCTGGTGAAACTTTCATTGTATAGAAGTTCTCATGTGTTAAGAGACTTCGTCGAGTGAAATAAAGACGCAGTAACTTTATTGATCATATTTATATTAAAGACCCATTCAGCTAGAATGAAGGTCATGGTAATTTATAAGTTGTGTATAAAGACTGTGTTTATATATAATAACTAAGAAAAAGATACAATTAAAATACCTTAAGTCAATAACGTTATCTACGTTATATTAAAGATATATTTAATAAAGTTTTTTCGATCTCCTTATTAATCTATACATAAGATTAAATCATATCCTCAGAACGGTCTTATTACGATATTACGGGAAACTAAAATTCTTCCCCTAGACTAACATCGCCTATGCCATAAAGAATATCGTAATAGAGAGACTGATCTCTGAGAATGATAAAGTGAGAGACTGATCCCTGAGACCTTATGGTTTAGCGCTTCTTTTGATAATAATACTAATACTAATAATGACCCCTGAAAATGATAAAGGGAGAAAGTGACCCCTGCTACTGATAAAGGGAGAAAGTGACCCCTGCTACTGATAAAGGGAGGAAAGATTGATCCCAGAGAATGATAAAGGGAGAAAGTGATCCCTGAGAATGATAAAGGGAGAAAGTGATCCCTGAGAATGATAAAGGGAAAAAGTGATCCCTGAGAATGATAAAGGGAGAAAGTGATCCCTGAGAATGATAAAGGGAGAAAGTGATCCCTGAGAATGATAAAGGGAGAAAGTGATCCCTGAGAATGATAAAGGGAGAAAGTGATCCCTGAGAATGATAAAGGGAGAAAGTGATCCCTGAGAATGATAAAGGGAGAAAGTGATCCCTGAGAATGATAAAGGGAGAAAGTGATCCCTGAGAATGATAAAGGGAGAAAGTGATCCCTGAGAATGATAAAGGGAGAAAGTGATCCCTGAGAATGATAAAGGGAGAAAGTGATCCCTGAGAATGATAAAGGGAGAAAGTGATCCTGAGAATGATAAAGGGAGAAAGTGATCCCTGAGAATGATAAAGGGAGAAAGTGATCCCTGAGAATGATAAAGGGAGAAAGTGATCCCTGAGAATGATAAAGGAGAAAGTGATCCCTGAGAATGATAAAGGGAGAAAGTGATCCCTGAGAATGATAAAGGGAGAAAGTGATCCCTGAGAATGATAAAGGAGAAAGTGATCCCTGAGAATGATAAAGGAAAGTGATCCGAGAATGATAAAGGGAGAAAGTGATCCCTGAGAATGATAAAGGAGAAAGTGATCCCTGAGAATGATAAAGGGAGAATGTGATCCCTGAGAATGATAAAGGGAGAAAGTGATCCCTGAGAATGATAAATTGAGACGGATTCTTGAGAATAAAGGGAGAGAGTGATCCCTTGCAGTTGTGCCTCCGAGTACCTATTTCTTGCCTTTCAAACAACCTGTCCTCTTGTACTCTATAAACTTCTCGGAATATTTTGTATAGTGTTTTTATTTTTTCTTTGGTATTTGTTTTGTCCTCGTGATAACGTATATATATATATATATATATATATTATCACTATTACCACTTTCTCCCTTTATCAGTGGCAGGGATCACTTTTTCCCTTCATCATTCTCAGGAATCACTCTCTCCCTTTACCATTCCCAGGGATCACTTTCTCCCTTAATCATTCTCAGGGATAAGTGTCTCCCTTTATCATTGGGAGGGATCACTTTCTCCCTTCATCATCTCAAGGATCAGTCTCTCCTTTTATCATTCTCTGGGATCAGTCTTTCCTCCCTTTATCAGTGGCAGGGATCATTTTTTCCCATTATCATTCTTAGGGATCCGTCTCTCCCTTTATCATTCTCAGGGATCAGTCTCTCCCTTCATCATTGGCAGGGATCACACACTTTCATTCTCAGGGATCACTTTCTCCCTTTATCATTCTCAGGGGTAAGTCTCTCCCTTTATCATTGGCAGGGATCAGTCTCTTCTTTGATCATTGGCAGGGATCACTCTCTCATTTTATCATTCTCAGGGGGTTAGTCTTTGCCTTTATTATTGGCAGGGATTACTTTCTCCCTTTAAGTGAAAATCTCAAGTTGTGGATTAATTAAATAGCTCTCTCTCTCTCTCTCTTATATATATATATATATATATATATATATATATATATATATATATATATAGAAGGGTTGTGTCTCTTCGGACAGTATCCTGTTCGTTTGGTCTGGTCAGGACAGCTTTGTCTTGGCATTTTAGAACTTGAATTTGTGAATGTGATTCCAGGTCTTTATCAAAACGACCTGGCAGGGATCACTTGTGTCTAGTGAAAATCTCAGTAGTGGATTAAATAGAACGATATATATATATATATATATATATATATATATATATATATATATATATATATATATATATATATATATATATATATATATAATATCGTTCTATTTAATCCACTACTTGAGATTTTCACTTAGACACAAAGTGATCCCTGCCAGGTCGTTTTGATAAAAGACCTGGAATACACATTCACAAATTCAGAGTTCGTAAAAATTGCCAAGACCAAAGAAACTGTCCTGACCAGACCAAACGAACAGGATACTGTCCGAAGAGGACACAATCCTTCTAGGCACCTAGACAGGGATCCAACTGTCACCAAAGGGGACCATACTGCTGACATCTCTCTGTGTGGCATGAGTACTTTCTAAAGAGAGAACACAAGGAAGATCGATGTACTTCGGACTTCTATGGCCCCCTCCGTTCTCTATAGCCCTCTCAGCTTCTGTGGCTATTAAGAGAAAGACACGTGTACAATAGTTAGACATCTATATTCCGAAACGTTTCGCCTCTACATTAGGCTTCTTAAGTCGAATTTAGAGGAGGTAGCAGAATCAGTATAGATGTAAAGACGATGTAATAAATCCATCATCATCGAAAACGTATTTTTGAGGTGGTCAGACCATGGTCAGTGGGTATAGTATACCATTATCATATTCACACTCAGACACTGCAACACAACGGTATCTTGGTACACAGGACATTTTTGGTAACTTTATTGCCTGACCACTAGTTAAGAGCGAGGAAAGTTATATTTGAGAGGGACCTTCCCAGTAGGTTTACTACACTGCCTATCAATGATTACATTGTAACTACTACTAGTGAACCCCGCCTCATCTGTCAAGAATTTCTGCGCCTCACCTTGACAGCATTTAAACCTTCATTCTCTTGTTTCTGCTTCACATTGTTCCAGACTATAGAGCAGAGCTTTCCTCCAGGCAAAGGGACTGACTACCTCAAAAGTACGTCTTCGAGGGTGATAGATTGATTACATAGTCTTTACATCTATACTGCTTCTGCTGGCTCCTCTGTAGTCGACTGAAGAAGCCTACTGTGTAGGCGAGAAGTTTCGAAATAAAATTACATAAATATTGCACATGTGTCGTAATATGGCTTTCTCATCGCTGGTCGTATGTTCATTTATTTGTCATTCTCTTATCTATTAATAAAAGAGGTAAATACAATGCCACCCAAGTGGCAAGTTTCAAAAGAAGTGAATTAACATTCCACAAATACTGAATTCACATTTTATTGTGGAATTGCATAACCAAAAAATATTCATTAATATTAGGAAAAAAATATGTTGAAATGTGGACAAAAGTAAATTCTCCATTTCGCTGAAATTAACAAAACAATCAATTACTTAGACAAACATAACAGTTCAGTGCTACTTTTCGTTTTGTATTTAACTCACGAGTAATATGAAGCAGTGAGCTGCAGCTTTCTGAGCGACTACAAGCTTACTTCATTTAAATAGAAACTTTATTTTATTCATGAAATATTCAATAATTTATTAACATGTATTTTTTTAAGTATAAATAAAGTATTCGTTTACCCAATAATAATATCAAATAAGATTTTATCCTAGAGACTACCAACCCTCCATCGATACTACCAACCCTGCATCGCTACTACCAACCCTGCATCGCCACTACCAACCTTGCATCGCCACTACCAACCCTCCATCGCTACTACCAACCCTCCATCGCTACTACCAACCCTCCATCGCTACTACCAACCCTCCATCGCCACTACCAACTCTCATCGAGAATACCAACCCTCCATCGCTACTACCAACCCTCCATCGCCACTACCAACTCTCATCGCCACTACCAACCCTCCATCGCCACTACCAACCCTCCATCGCTACTACCAACCCTCCATCGCTACTACCAACCCTCCATCGCTACTACCAACCCTCCATCGCTACTACCAACCCTCCATCGCTACTACCAACCCTTCATCGCTATTATCAACCCTCCATCGCCACTACCAACTCTCATCGCCACTACCAACCCTCCATCGCCTCTACCAACCCTGCATCGCCACTACCAACCCTGCATCGCCACTACCATCCCTGCATCGCCACTACCAACCCTGCATCGCCACTACCAACCCTGCATCGCCACTACCAACCCTGCATCGCCACTACCAACCCTACATCGCCCACTGTTTCGTCTACTTATTAACCCCCCATCCTCCTGTAACTTCTCTCTCTTTCTCACCATCACAAATCCACTTCAACCGTCACCAACCAATCCAAAACTACTGCCACAATCGTTGCCTTCATGTACGATTATTACAACCACACAACCATTACAACCGCCTACAAGTATGCCACTAAAAAGATGACCGTTACCTTGAACCACTACAAGTACAACATCCCCTTAAAATCGCTTACAATTTCCAACACCAACACCACGACCTCCACCACATTTACCTCCGCCATAACTACAATCAGATTACCGCTATTACAACTGCCAACATCAAGAATCACAATACATCCCAATCACCTCTTATCTCATCAGCCATTTCGTTATCATTTTGATGTGTTCAGTACTACCATCATCTAGTGTCTGTTTTCTCTCTCTCTCTTTATTTTTTATTTACACAAGAGTTTTTACAGGGTCAGGTAAAGGCTTCTTAACTTTATCTGCAAGCTATGAGCTGATACTTACCTCAGTTTATTTGAAAACCTTTTTATTGTTATGAAACAGCAAAATGGAACAGGATGAAGTTGGAGCCATGTGTGTTTAGCGGTTTCATTTGATCAACTGACTTTATTCGTCGATGGTTTTATGCTGAACGAACATGTTAAAAACTAGAGTCATTTTAGGAATAAATGAACCCTTCTGAAGTGACTGTAGTTGTTTGTTGTCAGTGTAATTGTATAGAAGGTGTCTTGTCGATGTCAACGAAGTGAAGTCAAGTGTGGAACTTTGATATCATTACCCCTTGTACATAACCGTAACATCACCCACATCCATTCAGTACTGAATGCTCTGTTGAAATGACAGATCTATCCAGGCTGGATCCAGGCGAGAGAGAAGTTGTCTTGTTCTGTTCTCTATTCAGACAAGAAGTTGTAAATGAAACGGGAGTGATGGGGAAGGGGGTTATAGAGCAGGAAATCCAAGAAATTGATGGATACTCAAGTACTGAGATCACTTTTTCCTTGTAGAATCTTGCAGCCTCTAGTGTCAAATAGGTACGACATATGCCGCCTTAGTGGCTGCCTTGCCTGCAAGATTTACCACATGGTATGTCTCTGAGAGTCTGGAAACAAAATTCGCCCCTAGGATATCCACTTCTTCCCTCGTTCCAACACTCTCCCATTTACTCTTACTCCTGCTCCAGCATTACGATCATGATTTCTTGAGACCTTATTCATTTGCGTTTCTTTAGAAGCAAATGTAAGTTGCTATCGTATTCCCTAGACAGATACAACAGTAAGCTGGTGATAAATAAATCTGAAAGCAGCTGGTATTTCCTCTCTTGGATAATTAAACGTCAGAGTACAGTCATCTGCATAGGCATAGGATCACGGGATGAGTTGAAAGTTACTGAAGTAGACATTCCATAACAATTGCCAGGGGAACACTGGCACAGGGCATAGGCATAGGGCAGAGCCAGACATTTATAGTGCTTGCAGTTTTACCAAAAGTCCCTGGCGCCATACTCGGTCGAAAGTACGAGCAAATGACGATTCATATCCTCGGTCCGTCTGTATCCTCAGTGTCGTAAACACGGCCTTGTGGCAAGTTTGAAGCCAGTGATATGTATCCTCAGTGTCGTAAACACGGCCTTGTGGCAAGTTTGAAGCCAGTGATATGTATCCTCAGTGTCGTAAACACGGCTTTGTAGCAAGTTTGAAGCCAGTGATATGTATCCTCAGTGTCGTAAACACGGCTTTGTAGCAAGTTTGAAGCCAGTGATATGTATCCTCAGTGTCGTAAACTCGGCCTTGTGGCAAGTTTGAAGCCAGTGATATGTATCCTCAGTGTCGTAAACTCGGCCTTGTGGCAAGTTTGAAGCCAGTGATATGTATCCTCAGTGTCGTAAACACAGCCTTGTGGCAAGTAGGAAGCCAGATATGTATCTCAGTGTAACAGCCTTGCAAGTGACAGTATATGTATCCTCAGTGTCGTAAACACGGCTTTGTGGCAAGTTTGAAGCCAGTGATATGTATCCTCAGTGTCGTAAACACAGCCTTGTGGCAAGTTGGAAGCCAGAGATATGAGTAGGAAAATCAACAAGGTTTTTAATTTCAAACACTGGAAGTTAATTCTCTCTCTCTCTCTCTCTCTCTCTCTCTCTCTCTCTCTCTCTCTCTCTCTCTCTCTCTCTCTCTTTCTCTCTCTCTCTTCCCTTCCTCTTCTATCCTCTTCCTCCTACCCTCTTTCTTCCTCTCTCTCCCTCCTTCCCTCTCTCTCTGTCATTTCTCTCTCTCCCTCTCTCTCTCTCTCTCTCTCTCTCTCTCTCTCTCTCTCTCTCTCAATTCAAAAGAAACTGTTTCAATATCTTAAGACAAATAATCCTTAAGATATCTTGGTACTCAATTGTACTCTAGAAGACGGACAGTGGGACCAAGCTACACTTCAAATTAGACTAGGAGGAATTGGTGTCTGAAAGGCATCACAGATTGCACTACCTGCTTTCCTGTCCTCATGAGTTGAATCCAGTGAACTTGTAGCAGCGATTCTCCCTGAACACCTTAGGGACAATGTTGGAGTTAGTGACGAAAAGTTCGTTGACGCAGCCACGCTGTGGGATAATCTGACTAGCACTGAAACCAGACCTCCTTCCCCTGTTAGTGGAGAATATAGTCTCAACAATGCTTCAGTGTTTGTCGGTGAAGGATAGAGTCCGAATTCTAGCAGTGAGAGCTCGTCATGCAGGGGACTTCGTGATGGCTGTCTCCCATGGCACACGGTCTCGACCCACTGACCATTAGCATAGGTATTACCTTTCGCCTTGGCACCCCTATTCTCGCTGAACACAGGTGTTTATTCGGCAGTGAATCGACAGACCGATTCAGGTACCATTGTTTTGTGTGCCGTAGATCCGAGGGTGAGACTGCAAGGCATGAAGAGGTTAATAACATAGAGAAACCTCACAACAGTCGAATGCCTAACAATAAGGGAGCCTCTCTATGTTGATTTGATGGTAACCAAAAGTATCCAGTTGGTATCACAATTCAAGCGTGGACAGACGGCAAGCAGGTGGTGTGGGATTACACATGAGCATCCACATACCTATCTCCAATACACCAGGGAGGAAGGAAGGGCAGCTGCCAGCTTCAGGGTGTCCTAAAAGTCTAGAAAATATGGTAAAATTTCCATTCATTATATGTTTGTTGCCATAGGCTCGGAGACCATTGGTCCATTGGGATAGAGTGCATCTAAGTTCCTTAAGGAGCTAGGCAAAAGACTCGTTAGGGTAACTAGGAATCTCAGGACAGCTGGTTCTCTATTCCAACGACTCAGCACTGCGGTTCAGAGGGTACATGCCTGCCATATCCAGGGTACGCCCCACACCTCTGAGGACCTGGATGAGATTTTCGCATTGTAATCTGTGATAAGCACCCACCCATATGTACTGGAAATGTAACCCTTAAAACTTATGTACTGTATATACCATCTTTGTACCAACAATGTATCTTTTAAAGTCGTGTGTGTGTGTGTGTGTGTGTGTGTGTGTGTGTGTGTGTGTGTCTCATGCCGAACAGGTAAACTTGCGATTTTGGCTTAAATAGCAACGCTCTTCTTGCCGAATAAGGCAAGCAAAACTTTGTGTATGCAATAATTTCGCAAAAATCATTCTCAACCGAACGAAAAAAAATAAGTTACATGGGATGTAACATGTCACTTAAAATCCACTTTTTGGACTCACATTTAGACATTTTTCCAGCGAACTGTGGGGCAGTTAATGATAATAATATAATATTTTTATTTACTACAAGTACATGTACAAGGTATACAGGCCTAGTTGACATCAATTACATACTACTATATAGAAAGCCGTTTGTTATGCTGAGCATTTTGGGCAAATTAGGTAAGTTTTTGTCCCAGGATGCGACCCACACTAGTCGACTAACACCCAGGTATCCATTTTAAACTGATGGGTGAACAGGGACAGGGACAGCAGATGTCTTATGAAAATACGTCCCTAATGTTTTCCAGCCGTACCGGAGGAGATTCGATCTCCGGAGCTCAAAGTGTGAGTTAAGTGCGCTAGAGCTACGGGACACGTCGTGTTAGTGACGAACATGGTGAAAGGTTTCACCAAGATATTTCAACCATGGAAAAATGGTACCAGGGCAAATGGGGAACAAGAATGCTTGTAGATTATTGCTGGACATTGGCAAGAGATGATTCTTCAGGCCACTATAAGCGTCAAGCAAAAAGGCAGAGAGTAGGTACGGATTAGAGTTTAAAACATACTGACACATATTGTACTTTATAATAAAATAATCAAATATCATATGTCTAGTGATATTTGGATACAGGACATGAAAATACATAATAATTAACTAATCTTATTGAAGAAGCATACAACTTTTCAAAAATTGTTGAGCTGTGTAACCCGCACATAAGGGAGAGGAGCTTACGACGACGTTTTGGTCCGACTTGAACCATTTATAAAGTCTCATTAGCAGAAAAGAATGAGGAAGCAAGTTTATATAGGCGAACGGGAAAGGGATAGGAATGAGAGAGGGAGTAGTGGTAGTGGTAGGTAGTTAGTGGAGGTAGTAGTAGACGATATATTGGTGGTGGAAATTAGGGAGAGTAGTTTAGTGGCCACTAAACTACTCTCCCTACAAGTTTTCACTGGGGCAATGTTTCGAACTGTGTAGAGCATTATCAAGATATGACTTGATGAAGGTTTACAGTGAGCAAAACAGCCTCTTTCCAAGCTGAGTTTTGCAAGAAGCAAATGTTTCGATCCCATGGCGAGTCTTGAGTTGAGTGATCATAAAGTTTATTTGAACACTAACCCATCTGTACACACAGTGATATGAGGGATAATTAGCGGCCGATAAAGCAAGAGCTGTAATATGTATAATATGACAAACACGAGCTATCAAACGTCTTATTTATATTGGATAATTTTACAGTCGCTCATACGATGGAGCCTATGTGGACCTTTTTCTAGCACAGGTCATCAGGGTATCAAGGATGAAGTAGGTATCCCAATTCATTTCACTTAGAGAAGCATTTATGCTATAGTACTGCGGTTCCTACGAGCATCTCTCAAAAATTCCTTGATCTCTTGAGAATAAGCTAAAGATAAGCTTAGCGTGTTGAGATAAAGCTCCCGGTGTTTAATTTCCAGCCCCAGCATCTCTTGAGGGGACTCAGCTCTATATCCTAGAGATCTCTGCAGGGAGTTGAGCAGTAGCGCCTGTGCCCCTTGAGATTCTTGAGGCACTGCTACATGGCCTACTGTGAGCAGTGAAGTACAGGGAGCCAACGTTAAGGCATACAGAAGATACCTTTCTCTGTTCGCGTAGTGACTGAAACAAATCTTGTTTCTGAAACAATAAATTTGTAAACATATAATCACCACTGCAACTTGCCTATCTAAAAATGGAGAAACACAGTCTCTGGACTACTGACAGCAATATGATTTTCAATGAAAAAAAAAATAAGTTACTACGTTACAGAAGAATAGAGAAAATAAAAACAAGATCGGAGTACAAGACAACCCCAAACCACTCACTACAACTTAAGTCAAATGTGAGAGAACTAGGAGTTGTAATGTCAGAAGATTTCACATTAAACGAGCACAGCAATGTTGTTATCGCAACTGCAAAAAAAAATAATAGGTTGGATAACTTGAACTTTCAAAGCAAGAGATTTTACGCAAATGATGGTACTCTTTAGCTCACTCATTTTCGGAACACCAGAAAATGGCCTCCGAGGCCATTAAGGGTTTCCCTGAGTTTGATCTTCCTGTGCTCCTGCAATTTTTTTTTTTTGTATCTATTTAGGGGCCCCCACAATCTGCAAGAGCAGATTGTGGGCTCCTAAATAGACATCAAGAAAAAAATCGGGAGGCCCACAGGAAGACAAAACTCAGGGGAAAACTAAATGGCCAGTACGGGAAAACTCGGAAAGCTAACTGGGCGTCCCTTATACAAACACTAAAGAGAAAACTGGGGAGCCCGGCAGCAAGAGTAGATTGTGGGGCTCCTAAATAGACACCAAGGAAAAATTCGGGAGGCAAACCCTGGAGCACCTAAATGGCCATGACGAGAAAACTCGGAAAACCCACAGGGCGGCCCCTATATAAATAAACACCAAGAAAGAACTGGGGAGCCCCACAGCCAGAGCAGATTGTGGGGCCACTAAATTACTGAACTGAAAAATGTACAGATAACTTTCACAGCTCGTATAAACTCAGTGACGTGCATAAATTATTTGTAATGCTTGAAGTGCCAAGAACTGTTCTCCTAAGGAAGCTGCTGCATAATTTACACGATACTGGAGGGACTGATCCCCCAAACTTGCACACCGAAATTACTATTTATGAACACAAGATGCATGCCAGACAGTGCAGGATACCTCAATGAAAATCAGAGCGATAAGTAGAGAAAACCCAAGTGTGAAGAGACCACTCGTCAACGCTCTTTATGCACAAGGGGAATTACCAAACAAACTCCTTCATGCCTTCAAGAAAGAACATGACGGATTTCTCAAAACCGTTGCTGATCAGCCGGGCTGCGGTGCACTAACAGCTTGACCGATCAGGCCAGCAACCAGGAAGCCAGGTCTGGGACCGGGTCACGTGGGTGATGACCTCTTGAAGCGACCCCCAGGTAACCCAGAATTTTTGAATAACCCCACGTGGTGGGTATGCGGTGATGTTGTAAACGTATGAAACAACAAGGGGGGGGGTTACATCAAAGGGTAGTTTACACAGTTTATATAACAATGTAAACGAGTTCGTTACTATTATTAACGATCAGCATTTTTTCTGTTTCATTGTTTCTGTAACTTACATTGCTAATAAATTGTTGAGACTAGATCCTAGGTCCATTATATACTATCGTAACATTTGATTACCCCCCAGGATGATTATAAGAAATTCGTTCTGTTTTGGTGCGATTTTGACGAATGACCCAAGAACTCACAAGATGGTGGGTAAAAAAAAAAAAAAAAAAAAAAAAAAAAAAAAAAAAAAAAAAAAAAAAAAAAAAAAAAAAAAAAAAAAAAAAAAAAAAAAAAAAAAAAAAAAAAAAAAAAAAAAAAAAAAAAAAAAAAAAAAAAAAAAAAAAAAAAAAAAAAAAAAAAAAAAAAAAAAAAAAAAAAAAAACTTACATTGCTAATAAATTGTTGAGAGCTGATCCCTAGGTCCATTATATACCTTCGTCAACTTTGATTACCACCCACAGGATGATTATAAGAAATTCGTCGTCTGTTTTGGGTGCCGCATTTTGACGAATGACCCAAGAAACCTCACAAGATGGTGGGTGGGTTAATGGGGGGTCTGTTAAAGCCTATCAACAATATGAAAGTCATTCAGGCTGCACTTAGCATTTTCACCACCAGACAAGACTACTTGAATCCATAAAATAGGGATATATAGATACCCTAAGAAAAATACATCCTCAGGGTATATATCCAGTACCCAACACTAATAAGAGTATTCGGTTGCCTGGTGGCTTGAGCTCTCGCTTCACACACGGAGGGCCCGGGTTCGATTCCCGGCGGGTGGAAACATTTCGACGTGTTTCCTTACACCTGTTATCATGTTCACCTAGCAGCAAATAGGTACCTGGGTTGTTAGTCGACTGGTGTGGGTCGCATCCTGGTGGACAAGATTAAGGACCCCAATGGAAATAAGACAGACAGTCCTCGATGACGCAAGGACTTTCTTGGGTTATCCTGGGTGGCTAACCCTCCGGGGTTAAAAATCCGAAGAAATCTTAATCTAATTGTACTTTCTTCAAGTTTTAAAAAGTTCCGCCTGAAAATCATTCTCTTTGCAGTTAATGAAGAAGAAAACGTCTCTCTCCACATGGCTATATAAATTATTCATATGTATTTTCAGTATGTTATGGACACACAAAAGGTAATTATGTAGACTTAAAAGTAGGATAATGATGATTAAAACTGATTAAGACTTTCTAGAGGTTACTAGCCCTGGAGGGTTATTAATCCTGGATATCGTCCCATATCCCCGGATTCCACAAAAAAAATAGTAGTCTGACTTATTATCAGTGGCGTTCTTAAACCCTATTTCCTAGGATGCGATCCACAGCAGTCGACTAACACATAGGTATCTAAATTTTCTTCTAGACCAAGAGAGGAAGCAGGTGTTTACCTGGAGAGAGTTCCGGGGGTCAACGCCCCCGCGGCCCGGTCTGTGTCCAGGCCGCATGGTGAATCAGAGCCTGATCAACCAGACTGTTACTGCTGGTCGCACGCAGTCCGACGTACGAACCACAGCCCGGCTGGTCAGGTACTGACTTTAGGTGCCTGTCCAGTGCCTGCTTGAAGACAGCCAGGGGTCTATTGGTAATCCCCCTTATGTACGCTGGGAGGCAGTTGAACAGTCATGGCCCCCTGACACTGGTGTGAGGACACTTGCAAAATATGCCTCGACTCGCCTAGGATTTTTTTTTTATATTTTATTTAAAAAGACAAATTTATACAAAAACACATAACAAAGACATAAACATCATACAAATGTGGAAACTTGAAAATTACAATCACAGACTTTCATGTACAAAAACACGTACACTGTACCTTGTACAAAAATCAATAAATAACATTACACATTGTCAAAACAACACATCGGCGTATCCACACAATGCACTTTTTACTCCAAACAAAAGATTTCAAAAGAAACATTAAACTCCTACTTTTACATACATGACAACCTCCATGTGATCCATACTTAAGATACACTAAAATATATTTAAATACATATCACCCAGACAACTGACCTACCCCCACCTGAACAACCTGTTGACAATATATAATCACAAAAAAAACCAGTACACATAGATGAATATCTCAATTTCACAGCAAGAACATGACAATAATAACAAAGAATGTTTCACATATAACATTATACCTATACCCATAATAATGACGAATATTTGTATATACAGTACCGCATTTATACACAATGATATTTCATTTATACCGTACATTATACACTCGCAATGCAAATAAGACCGCCAAAAGAGTTAACAAACCTATGCATAACAAAGCCAACAAAGGAGAACAATGCTTAAAACACTACTATACAAATTATACCTACTACACAGACCCCCCTTCCCCCTCAATAGCTGCATAACCCCAAAGATTATAAAATGCTGACAAGAATTGATCCTATTTCCCTCATGGAAAGGACCTGGACTCAGAAAAGGGAACCCACATCACATAAAACAATATTATAGAACATAACCCACCAATTATTCTCCCTGACAAAACCACCATTACCTAAACAGGGATACACTTATATAAAGCATATAAACGCTGTGCAAAGGGCCCTAAGCATCGAGACAGACGCTTAAAAGTGTAACATTATGAAAAACCAGTACAGTTTTTTTTTATTTGTCATTAAGAGTAATGACCTAGACCCCAATCTTATGCTCCACATATTCACCACTGTATGTGGATAAAAGAAATATCACGGCATCATTGCCGATCCTACCATATAAAACTACTGTGTTTCACAGCAAACAGGAAAGCCCCTAAACCTTGTACATATTAAGACTACTTACAAATACAAAAGTCTGAATGAAGCAACAAAAGGAACCACCACCACGTCACCCGTCTTCATCCTGTCATACCCCCCCCCTCACTCTACCCTACACTGCGCTTGTACAACCACCCCCTCCTTCACGTCACCCGTCTCCCAGACATTTAATAAAATCGTCAGTGTCCAGACCCCAACTCCCCATTCTCCTCCCCCATTCCGCGACACTAACCTACAACATACGCACCTGACCTACTCCTACCGGTACCTCTTTACTTCCATTTATCCCATCACTCCCCCTCCTAGGAGACAAGCCCCTTCCCTCATCACACTTCAAGTAAGTCCTCTACCGTCATGTTTCGATATCCCTCTGGAAAAGCCCTCCCCCAAGTCTCCCATAAAGAATCCAATCCTACATTTCGTACGGTAGAAGGAAGAGAAGGATTCTGTATCAGACCCATCCTTGGTCTACCCAAGAGTAGAGGAACCATCACGCTTAAGTCAACAAATGTACACGATCATCCAAATACTGATCCTCAGCTGTCACATCCAGATGATGTCAAGGCCTTGTTTAAGGGATAAAGGTCGCCTTGGCGGTGGGCAACACCTCAGCCTTCATAAACAACTTTGGAGAAATGTTTTATGATAAGCCTCTCCCAATGTGCACTGGTGAAATATACGGTTCCGATTCCTACTGGGTTTGCTATCTCCGTCACATGTCTACAACTTTCTGCCATCTTACTGGGGCTGTAAGATGGCACCAGCTTCAGATCCTTATGGTGTGGTGGATCATACACTGAAGGTTAATGAAGTGGGAGGACTGAGAGTAGTGGATGCGAGTAGTGGTTGAGAGCAGGTCGCTCCTGCCTCTCGCAACTGCTAGACCACTATGATATGGTCTTAGATGCTCTGGAAAACAAACAGAATGCAGATGTAGTATACACAAATTTTGTAAAAGCCTTTGACAAATGTGATAATGGTGTAATAGCAGACAAAATGCGTGCTAAAGGGATAACTGGCAAAGTAGGAAGATGGATCTTCAACTTTCTAACAAATCGAACACAAAGAGTAGTGGTAAGCAGAGTTAAATCGGATGCTGCCATAGTGAAGAGCTCTGTCCCACAAGGCACAGTACTCGCACCTATCCTGTTCCTCATTCTCATATCAGACATAGGCAGAGATGTAAACCACAGCACTGTATCATCCTTTGCAGATGATACTAGGATCTGCATGAGAGTGTCATCCATTGAGGACACGGCAAATCTCCAAGAAGATATAAACCAAGTTTTCCAATGGGCAACAGAGAACAATATGATGTTCAATGAAGACAAATTCCAACTACTCCGTTATGGAAAACTGGATGAAATAATAGCTAGGACTGAGTATATTACAAACTCTAATCACACAATAGAGCGGAAAAGTAATGTGAAGGACCTGGGTGTAGTAATGTCCGAAGACCTCACCTTCAAGGACCACAACAATGCCACTATCACATCTGCGAGGAAAATGATAGGATGGATAATGAGAACATTCAAGACAAGAGATGCTAAGCCAACGATGATCCTTTTTAAATCACTTGTTCTCTCTAGACTAGAATACTGCTGTACATTAACATCCCCATTCAAGGCAGATGAAATTGCAGATCTAGAGAATGTACAGAGAACCTTTACTGCACGTATAAGTTCCATCAAACACCTTAACTACTGGGAACACCTGGAAGCACATATATCATAATCTACACCTGGAAGATTCTGGAGAGACTGGTCCCTAATATTCACACAGAAATCATTCCATACGAAAGCAAAATATTTGGCAGACGGTGCAACGTACCCCCAGTGAAAAGTAGGGGCGCCACTGGTACACTAAGAGAAAACACAATAAGTGTCCGGGGCCCAAGACTGTTCAACAGCCTCCCACCAGCCATAAGGGGCATTACCAGTAGACCTCTGGTTATCTTCAAGAGGGAGCTGGACAGATACCTAAAGTCAGTGCCAGATCAGCCGGGCTGTGGTTCGTACGTTGGACTACGTGCAGCCAGCAGTAACAGCCTCGTTGACCAGGCCCTGATACACCGGGAGGCCAGGTCATAGACCGGGCCGCGGGGACGTCGATCCCCGGAATGCCCTCCAGGTAGACTCCAGGTAGGTAGGTATGCCTCCTTTATGCCATTTATTACCAATGCTAATACAAATATTCCTACTATTATGATTGCCGAGAAGGGCAGTGATCTAAAACAAGAGTGGAAGCTCTCGGCAGGACTGAATATATAAATTAGACCAATCAAATCAAGGCCTGGTCTCGGACCGGGCCGCGGGGGTGTTGACCCCTGAAACCCTCTCCAGGTACTCCAGGTATGGAAGCGAGCTATGGGGAGGTAGTATCTCCAAACTTTATATCTACCAATGGGAATGCTTCGAAGAGCTACACCATCTACTGAGTGGCAGTCTGTTCTTCCATACTATTGGCTGAACGAGCAACAATACTCTCTAGCGAGCGTCTCTTGCAGCCGGCTTTTCATGTGTGAAGTTCCCATATTTCATTCAACTTTTATTACCACTTCTGATTTTGTTTCCAGTGCAAAGTTAAATGTTTGAGCTTGCTTTGATATGCATATGAAATGCAAGAAATATTTATAAGTAACAATGCCATGTACATAAACTTGCGCTAAACAAAAAGGAGCAACACCAGTGCTTACTAACGAGATTGGGAATATCGTCACAAGCTCAGAACATTGATATGTAATATTTAATTCATTGAAAATGTGCATAAAACTGTGGTTTAGTAATGGTAATATTGTGTTCTATTGTCTTTTCAGATGGTAGAGAACTTTATGTCTCAAGAGCCAACAGGAACACTGACTATGCTGTCACTGTTCTTGCTCATGACTCGGAGAGTGATGTAGATTCTACAAATGACATTGATAATGAAGAAAATTTGAGGACTAACACAATATAGCAATTATAGCAACACTCCTTAACAAATCCATTGAATCCTCCACCTTCTCATCAATACTCAAAATAGCGAGGGTTACCCCCATACATGAAGGAGGAGATCAAACAGACCTGAATAACTATAGACTAATATCTAACTTACCCCTTCTCTCCAAAATCTTTGAAAAGTTAATTCATAGGCAAATCTATTCCTACCTCATCTCCCACAACATACTCAACCCCTGTCAGTTTGGTTTCAGGCCTAATAAAAACACAAATGATGCTATCATACACATGCTAGAAATAATATACACCGCTCTTGTAAAAACAGAAATCCCACTGGGAATTTTCATTGATTTGCGTAAAGCTTTTGATACAGTTGACCATGATCTGTTACACTTAAAATTATCACACTATGGCATAAGAGGGCACTCCCTCAACTACCTAAAGTCATACCTTAGTGACAGAAGCCAATATGTGTTCACAAATGGAGCTAACTCTTCCACACAAACAATTGCAGTTGGTGTCCCACAGGGAAGTGTTCTTGGCCCACTTCTCTTTCTCATTTAAATAAACAACTTACCAAATGCATCTCAACTACTCAAACCCATACTATTTGCAGATGACACTACATACGTCTTCTCTCACCCATGCCCAGTCACACTAGCCAACACTAAATGCTGAATTACAGAAAATATCTACCTGGATGATGACTAACAAGCTTACTTTCAATGTTGACAAAACCTATTTCATTCAGTTTGGGAACAGAGCTACAAATGTACCACTTAACATAATGATAAACGGATCACTTGTCACAAAACTCACAGAGGGAAAATTCTTAGGAATCCATCTTGACAGTGGTCTTAAATTTCAGACACATATAGAACAAATTTCCAAGAAAGTCTCCAAGACCGTAGGAATACTATCCAAGATAAGGTACTATGTTCCACAACCAGCTCTCCTTTTTCTTTATCACTCACTCATTTACCCCTATCTTACCTATGGAATCTGCGCATGGGGCTCAACAATAATAAATCACCTCAGACCATTAATAACACAACAAAAGGCTGCAGTCCGAATGATAACAAATTCCCCCTCCAGACAACATACTCCACCAATATTCAAAAGTCTAAACTTACTCACCATACAAGACATCCATACTTTTTACAGTGTCTATTACATACAAAGAACACTAAACTCAAATATTAACCCACAACTCAAAATTCTCCTAGCCAACCTTAACAGGACACATGACCATAACACAAGGCACAGATCACTCTTCGATGTTCCCCGCGTCCACCTCACACTATGCAAAAACGCAATGTACATTAAAGGCCCAAAAATTTTGAATTTATTACCTATGATTACCAAAGAAACCCGGTCTGTATATCAATTCAAAACTCTTCTAAAAAAATCACTTACTCGCCCAAAACTAAATACCCACTACTTTACATTACCTACAAAGTTAATAAATCACTTTCCACTGCCTCAAAATAACATTATTCACTGTGTTACTCCCCTAGCCTCAAAACCCCTTACATAATTGCTCAAAGAAAAAATAATTTCTCAAACATAATCTAGTACAAATGTTGAAACTTATATCTCATAATGTATAAACCAGTTATAGTTAATACAACCTAATCTAACTTTGTTCCTACAGCATTACCAAATAAAGAAATCCATTGTCATGTACCCTTGTGCTCCTTGTAACTCATCTAATGACCATATTAACTGGTATTACAACACAAATAATTGATTTGATTTGTTTTATCTGATTTAATAATTTTATTAAAACAAATAATAAACTATTATGTTGACATATAAAAATTATAAAACTATTATGTTTCACAAATGTCATGTTCAAATTATGTTCAAATTTCATAGCTTAAATACTCAACTATACTTATATTGTAAATTGTTTACTATAATTCTTACCATTTAGTTTTAAGTTAATTTTAAGTCTGCCCACAATGTTCTGCATATTAGGGGCTTTTGGCATGTACACCTCTTGTAATCTCATAACCCATTGTACATTTTTGTATCATGTCACAATAAACTATTATTATTATTATTATTATTATTATTATTATTATTATTATTATTATTATTATTATTATTATTATTATTATTATTACTATTATTATTATTATTATTATTTCATTGGCCAAGCATGCAAACAAGTTGTCATGTAAATTGTGCAGCAGAAAAAACACTTAGTCAAGTCAACTTTTCCATAAGATTCACTGAACAGTAAGATATATCCTCTAAAATAATTGTTTAACATGTATGCCTGATGTAATAACACATGCTATTAGCTTACAAGATCTTTCAACAATGTAAAAATATCCTTTGTCACATTTTTGCACATAGTCTATTTTTTAACATGTCTAATTATGCTGGAGAAAGATTTTGTTAATCGTTTTATATTTTTGCAATTAATAATAAAGTTTAAATATACGTGAATGCTTTTTATTTACCATTTCGAAATTTTATAATTGGGAGTCTTTTTTATATCTTTCGCGAGCAGTAGGCACCTGAATATCCTCGATATTTCGATTTTCCGGAAAAACTATTGAAAATCTCAAAAAAAAAAAAATCAGAAGTAAAAACACCTTTTATAACAGATTTTTAATTTATCGCCGATTTCGATGTTTGCTGATAAAGAATTAACAAAGAAACTATTCTAGATCTCATAAAATGGCAAGGAGGAGGGTTGTAATTTACATCAAATTCAAATTTTATTTCTTTGTATGTTGTGCAAGGATAATGTAGGTTACAAGTAATAAAACATCGTTGGGCACAAAAGAAAGACACTTGTTAACCATGTAAAGTAACTTCCATTTGGGAAATGGTGTGGTGTTTACACCAATTTATATAGTACTATGAAATTTTTCAAAAAAAAAAAAAAAATACTATAATCCTTTCTTTAGGGTCCAAGTTTGAGATGTTTCTGTGTTATCTAATAACGAACACTTGTTTGTTTTGAAGTAATTAATTTTAGTTGTATTGGGGTTAGGCATGGGGTTTATTCTCAACCTGTATGGTTTCAATGATATAATTGTATTCTTGTATTTTGTTAGCAAGTATGAGGCAATGAATATTGGCATGTCATAGATGTCTAAAAAAAAAAGAACATATTAACAAGTTGGCTTTGCACAACATGTATAGGTTAGGGGTTTATTTTGAGTTGGCATTGGGATTTTCATCTGTCATGGGATGGTATTGCTTTCAGAAGATGTGTGACACAATGTCATGTCTGTATATTGTGTAGAGCCATATACGGTGCTAGTGAGGGTATGAGGAGTTTTGGAGTATCATGCTAGGACTTATAGTAGGCAGCTGTTTAATGGACCCTGTACATAGTACAATGTTGCCTTATTTATGTACAGTAAGTTTCCGTATCACTGCACTTACATTTTAGGTTTGTTCTCTTTTCTGTTTAGCTTGGAGGCAAACTTTGTTTTATGTATATTCTTTTGTCTTAATTAAGATTATAATATATCATATTTGCATATATGAGGTACTTGGTGTAGTACCATCATGTTACTATTGTATTCCTACGGTTTTGTTTTAATATAATATAAAAAAAAAGAAGTAACTTCCTTCACTTAATGGAATTAAATGCCTTAATATCATCATTTAATTCGACTATTTTCGAATTAACAGGAATAAAATTGTGGAAAAAATAATGCATTTTTGCCCTTGGTTCACAGATTCCTTGAAGCCATTCCTTGGAGCCATATGGGTCCATGGACCACCAGTTAGTTCCCCCTCCTTTATAAAACTGAGCGGCTGCCTATTCATGAAATTTCCAATACCTACAACTAACAGTTATTTTTTAAAATTGTTTGATTAAATTCTATATTATTTAACTTACAGGTGCCATTCATGTTTATGATGTTGCTCTCATTTCCCTAAGGTCAGTAGTCATTTAATGGGCTGAGCCTGGAGAGGTGTTCAGCTACATAGTCTTGAACAATGAAAGTTTAAACATAAGAATACAGCATTATATACTACTGGAGGTGAGACGTGTGTCTTATTCACCTAAGTTAGTAGCAGCAACAGCATCTGAGGCAAAGCCAAACAACTCCATCACCAGCAGTGTCCAACAGCCCATTTAATGACTACTGAAACTAAGGAAATAAAAGCAACATCACAAACATGAGTGGCACGTATAAAACCACTTCGAGGTTGACGGAGTGATCACATCGTCCCTACCTCTCCACTGCTTCTGTTGTATCTTCTGCAGAAGACTGAAGAAGCCTACTGTGTAGGCGAAACACTTCGTAAATGAAGACACTCTACAGTTCTATGCGTGTTTTAACTACTTGTTGGTATTGGCTTCTAACGTAGTTGGTGTCTTTAAGAGGGTATTTTGAAGAGTGGTTATGATAAGGTTGCTCAAGTCGGTAGTAGTCTTGCAAGTTTCACATACGCTCCCATAAATCGACCCATGGTTACTGCAAAACCCGATGCAAATTGGCGAATTTTCACCCATACATTTCAAACCTTCAGCACATAAATATGAAACACGTTCACATAGTATTAAGTTTTAGGTTGGGAAAAATACCTCAATTTAACTACAAAATTTTTAATTGGCACCTAGATATTTCACTAACACACTGAACCTTTCTCTAAGCAATATATACCAGTATTGAAAGCTAGAAGCTGATAAGAAAAGGCTTTCTCAAGTTATCCCAGAGAAGCCGCTGACCTATTTGTATATATAAAGTGGGCAAATTGGTATCTATAATCCCTAATTTTCCCCCATAGATTCCAAACCTTCAGCACATAAATATTAAACACATTCACATAGTATTAAGTTTCATGTTGGGAAAAATACCTCATTTATTTAACTAATTAACTGTGTTCGCAAAGTAAAGAAAAGTCAGAGCCTTGCGACTGGCTTTGCTGTTCTTCAGCAAATAACATCCTGCTTTCTTTCAACTGCTTCCTTCTCTTCATAGCTTTCAATTGTCAGTTTTGCGCAGTTTTTTACGACTGGAATTATGCAAAGAGATCCAATTTTCAGGGAGAGACGAACATCACTTGGAAGCTGTTCGGGAGATGGTGGTGCACTTGAACTCAAGATGCTGGATTGATGGTGAACTTATGAAGCTATCTGAATACTCTTTTAGATACTGACGAGATGGACGGGACTGAAACGAGTTGTGGTCGTGATTAAGCTGCTAGCACACCGGAACCTGGCTTTTCGTGACTGTGATAAAACCATAGGTTCACCAAACAATGAGAGCATTGTGGAATAACTGAAAGCTATTTTGCAATTTGTGCTCTTGTTTGGCATAACAACTATCTTGGTATGTGAATGTTGACCGAGTTAAGTTTCGTATCTTCCACTCACAATGTGCGCTAAGTTTATCAATCTTCTATCCCAAAAAGATTTTCGCTCACCTCATTGTGAGCGAAAATCACATGATGCTCTAACCCACAGAACCACCAAATTCTACAAGAATCAAGCACCCAGCAGAGCTAGGTGTTTTACCTTGATCCGAGGACATAAGGTGGTGCGGGTGCCTCTGAGATAATTTCATTCTACTCCCCGTTTCGTGCACTATCCTCCACAAGCAGTATTTATATTATTGTAACCACGAACGAGTGGGATTTAATCAATAACAACACTGCGACTAGCCAAGGGTTCGAACCCATGTCGTTTTGACGCACCTCATAGTGAGCGAAAAGCATATATGTTTGTTGTGTGTGTGTGTGTGTGTGTGTGTGTGTGTGTGTGTGTGTGTGTGTGTGTGTGTGTGTGTGTGTGTGTGTGTGTGTGTGTGTGTGTGTGTGTGTGTGTGAGAATATTCGATTAAACGAGAACAAAATATTTTATTAGTGTAATTCCTTCAGGACTTATGAAGTCGTAATAACACGATTGCAAACAAGGTTAGAACACATGGCAAGTGAGTCGTAAAACATTAGGCCACGCTGGCGGAAGATTCATCTGTAAAAACGTGCATTTGTAGTCACAGTGGTGGCCCAAGCTAACCACCCTATAGTATATAAATATACCTAGTTGAATGAATCTTATTGTAGCTAGCTGACCCAGTGGTTTACGCGCTGGCCTGGAGTTTAACGACAGACTTGCCATGGGTTCTAACCCCACCCGTACCGTGGTTTAACTCCTTCAACTCTAAATGTAATATTAATTCCGGCAGTAAATATCGTTTAATTCCGGCCCTAGTAAGGCTTACTTAATTCAGCACTGACGACACAGCGGGTGGGAAGATGTGGTGAAAGATGTGCGGGTAACAGGTGGGTCCTTACGTGATTACATCAGGTGTCAAATAGTGGAACGCAAATGCACTAGAATAAATTATCCATTAAGTACCTTATTAGAACTAATAATATTTAAAACTTGATGGGGAGTCGCTTAATTCTTCAGTAAGTTGATGACCCGCCAAGATAAGATTCGTCAATGTAAGATTTGTCAAGACTCAGACAAGGGTGTCCTAACGAGGGCCTTATGACAAATCTTATATATAAGCAAAAATTATAATAAGGAAACTGACTTATTATCTAAAATGAAGTTCAGCATAAAATTGTACGATGATTAATTATGCCAATTTTTGGAATGCCATTTTTATTTTACAGAAAAACTAATGAAACAACTTTTATTTACCTTGCAGAAATTTGCATAATATACAATAGCATAACTTGCCTATTACGCAAAATACAAACTAACACATGTGAAGTCACTAGTTATAAATACTGTATAATTATGCATGGAGTAAGTTATGATAATTTCAAATTGTTTTATACCTCTTTCAGGTTTTAAGAAATATTAATAGGTGTTACTTCAATCAAATATGATTCATGTACTTTAAATAATTAGAAAAAAATACACTAAGGGAGCCATATCAATTAAAAAAAAAAACATTTAGTATAACTTTATCTGTCGTACAATATCCAGTTATAGGAGATAGTTAAGTAACTAACCTCTTGCTTTCCTTAAGACAATCGAACCATCATAACCACAAGTAATACTCAATAGTAACTAAATGGAGACAGAAACTCAGGAGATGGATTATTCTGCATATTTCGACACCGTTCTGGGATACTCTTCAGCAAAGGAAGAGGATCCTATCTGCTGAAGAGTATCCCCAGAAGGGGATTAATATATTGAGCACTGATAAGTGTTCATTACACTTTAGTTATTCACCACAACTAATATTAATCATAATCACCACCATGACCATTTTCATCACTGATATCATCACCGTCATCATCATTAGTTGTTTCTTTACCTCTAGTTAGAACTAACAAGATATTTACATTTTATAGAAGTTTTTCACCTGTTCCCTTCCCTTAACACCTGCACGACTCAGCTGAATACCTGGCACACTGTACAAACATTGGTTGTTGGTAACATTCGGATTTTTTTAAAAGACGAAGAAAATTCTAAATATATATGTATGATTATTTTAATATTTAGGGCAAAGTTGTTCAGCTGTTTAAAAACATAGATCAGCTGGGTCACCCTCGTCTGTGTGTAAGAGTTATTTTTATGAAAATATTTTTCTAAGTAACATTTGAATTTCTTTGTCCACTAAATGGTGGGCTACTATTTACCTTTAAGAAAAATAATGGAGTACATATATGGCTTAAATAAAAAGAGGAATATTATTATTTAGCTGGTTAATGGAATTTAAGCCTATCGTCTACACTACATTAAGGCAGCAAGATATTCTTTTCTCCACCAGACAAGAATACTTAATCATTAAAATAAGGATTAAAGTAAACTATCATTACACACACTTTGATAGTAATACACCTCTCGGTTTATACTTCCCAACTAGGAAGGGTAATCACTGAACTTAACTACCAATAATAGATTGGCATTAGGAATCTTACTAGCATTGGAAGAATAACAATATACGCTTAACAAAGGTAAACTACCATTCGAACTTAATAAACAATGATAGAGCACTGTTATGAAGTAAACTAACAATGGTAGGGTACTACTATGAATTTGCAATGGTAGAATAGCAGAGAAAGAATATTATGCCCTTCAGTAACGAAGGTAAAGTACTATAATGTCCTAACAAACAACTTTACTAATTAATAGCAGCTGACAACTGGGTATTACCATTATGGTATAACATTATTTTTTATTTCCATTTAAATATACGTATACACATGTTTAGTGAGATTATTGTAACATAAAATTACTAAACTTCTGTTTTTCTTTTTGGGCCACCCTGCTTCGATGGGACACGGCCGGTTTGTTGAAAGAAAAAAATTACTACAATTGTATTGATGTAGAGGTATGTATAAATGTTCAGAAATTAATGCAAAGTTATAGAATGTCAAGTGCCTGTCCAAACGGGCTGTGGTTCGTACGTTGGATTGCATGTTACCAGCAGAAACAGCCTGGTTGACCAGGCCAAGATCCACCGTGAGGCCTGGCCATGGACCTGCCCGCGGGGGCGTTGACCCTAGGAACACCCCCTAGGTAGACTCCTACCTACCTAGACTTCAGGTAAACTTCAGGTAGAGGTACAAAATATCCGGAGATTGATGCAAGTTAAAGAAAGTTCAGAAATTGACACATAAATACGTAAGAAACGAAAGCTGATATTTAAGAATGAATTATTTGCTAACACCATGGCTTTGATTAGTTCTTATTATTCTTTCTCTATTAAATAAACTTATTCAGCAGACTGTCTGGTGTTGGGTAGCACTGAGTCTGGCCCATCACACGGTGTTTAGTGCCGGGTAGAACTGAGTTCGTCCCATCACACGGTGCCTGGTGCCTGGTAGCAATGAGTTCAGCCCACCTAACACTGCTTGTTGCTAGGCAGCAGTCACTTCAGCTCACTACACGGTTTTTGATGGTAAGTAACGGTCATGAAGCCCACACACGCTGTTTGGTGAGGTTGGCAGAGCTGCCCACCACACGGTGTTTGGTGAGGTTGGCAGAGCTGCCCACCACACGCCGTTTGGTGAGGATGGCAGAGTTGTCCCCCACACGCTGTTTGGTGAGAATGGCAGAGCTGCCCACCACACGCTGTTTGGTGAGGTTGGCAGAGCTGCCCACTACACGCTGTTTGGTGAGATGGCAGAGCTGCCCACCACACGCTGGTTGGTGTGGGTGGCAGACAGAGCTGCCCACCACACGCTGTTTGGTGTGGGTGGTTTGGGCTAGACAGCAGTCACTGTTACCAATCACAAGCTGTTTGGAGCTTGTTAGCAGTCACTGCTGTCCACCTACACGCTGTCTGGTGCTACTACTCATCCTCGCAAATTCTATTTGGATTTCTAAGTCAGATAATGACTTTTTAAGGGTCGTTGAAAAATCAGCCATTTGCTTGTCTAGCAACAATGAAATACTTCCTGCTATTAAGAGGAGGGACAAGGGGCAGAGTAGCAGTTAATTCAGGTCCCCAAAATAAATTGTCTACACAATAAGTGTCCGGGGCCCAAGACTATTCAACAGCCTTCCACAAGGCATAAGCGGAATTACCAATAAACACCTAGCTTCCTTCAAGACGGACCTGGACAGATACCTGAAGTTAGTACCCGATCAGCCGGACTGTGGTTCGTACGTCGGACTACCTGCGGACAACAGTAACAGCAAGGTTAATCAGGCTCTGATCCCCCGGGAGGCCTGGTCAAAGGCTGGGCTGCTGGGGTGTTGAACCCCGGAACACCTCCAGGTAGACTCCACCTATCTAGCGCGCATACATGCCGTGACGTCACGGGGATCAGTGAGTATAACCCACCACTGTGTTTACATTCCTCCCACGCATAACCGTGATGACATACCCATGATGTCTACGTCATCTTAAGCTTATTATATACAATTTATTTACTCACAGAAGTGTAAGCAAGATATCTATTGCTATATATTCTACGATGTAAATTATTAACTATGTCTTATATATATTTCAAGAAATATTGCAATGCTCTGCTCAAAAGTTGATAAAATATAGAAGCATGACTGATTCTTCTCATATTGGTTCAACTTAATTTCAACCTGAAGAAACATTAAAGATTGTGTATATCTAACAAATTTTCTAATAAATAGTTCCTTATATGAATAGTGTTATATAAGTATTATGTGTAATAACCTCAGTGGTTTCATATTTTACCTTTTTGAACTTCTATTCTTTAAGTAATGATCTCATGTTAGTATATTAGTTACATAAAAAAAATCCAAGTTCATGCATCCCGTGTATGTTAATGAATATGAGACTGAATTATTGGTCTTATTGTGTTTCACTTCAACATAGATGCCTATAACAAATTAGTAAACAACATGTATGTGCCTTGCTATGGCTCCGATAACTAATGTGAGCATGTAGCTCGGGTATTGTCATACCAGAGTATTGTTATTACACTCGTAAGGCCCATCAAGGGAGGTTCCTTGATGCTGGTGAGGGGCTCTTGATCTAGGAAATTGGATCTGTGCTCCAGTTCCCTGAATTAAGCCTGAATACCTTCCATCCCCCACAGACGCTGTATAATCCCTATGGGTTTAGCGCTCCCCCATAATAATATACTCGTTAGGACAGTGACCTGACATTGGACTTATTCAGATGATGACCCGTCTCTGGCACCCAAAGGAAGATCCCTGGCGAGGCAGAAATATACTATTAAAAACTTCGTAAAATTTTAAGGTCTTGAGCATTTTAGATAATTTTAGATATGCAATTTTTTCTCGTAACCTTTTCACAATAAAATATACCGGTAAATGATTTTCAATTCGTGATGTAGAAAATATATTTCCAAAGAGTACGCATGAACAAACATACGTGAGATTAAAATCTTAAAAAGATCACTATAAAAGGTTCCACAGTTAGTGATTAATTATGATTTTATTACAAAATGAATAATTAAGATGCTACTGCACTCTTAATATTTCTACATCATTAATTAAGAAGATAAGATCGAAGGTCAAATGGGTAAGTGATGGGGTCAGAAGACGGTGATGGGGTCAGAGAGAAGGTGATGGGGTCAGAAAGACGGTGATGGGGTCAGAGAGAAGGTGATGGGGTCAGAGAGACGGTGATGGGGTCAGAGAGACGGTGATGGGGTCAGAGGAAGGGTGATGGGGTCAGAGGGAGGGTGATGGGGTCATAGGAAGGAGGGTGATGGAGTCAGAGCAGAGGGGCGGTGGATGGTTCAGCATTAAGAGGCACATGCTTTCCTCAAGACACCTGTGAGGACCTGCTTGAGTGCACAGTCTAGCTGGTGTGGACACACTGCTGAATATGGATTCTGTTAAGCAAATAAATATGTGACACGGAAAACGATTTTGCCAGCGGTTGATTAATCACTGACTTCCAGTTCCAGTACAACATTTGCTTGATACTCAGCTCCTGTGATCAAGTAACTGCTTAATCACTGAGCGAGTAACCGTGTAACCATCTGCCAGTTACCCGTGTCAGGAGACACCTCAATAGTTTCCTAACAAACACAATAATACCACCACTTAAGACATCTGTACTCATTTGAAAGAAAATTTGAAGCCTTTAACCCACCGCGGCAGGATCAGGGCTTCAGAAACCACGCTTTAGACACTACAGGAAGCTTCTCAGAGTCGTGGACTACCCTCCTGTAGGTACAAGATGGGATAACAAAAGAGATGCAATTACAAAAATGGCTAGCCTTCGATGTACAGCTCTGCCAGGATTCCGCTACAGAAATTAAGAAATAATGACTGGAAAAGTAAATTATTAACGTAAATGTGTTCGTATAAAATATATAGTCAAATTATCATTACGTATTAACTGAACTTACATATGTATTTTTCCACTGATTACTTGTTTACGTTTGCGTTGCATGCCTTTGATACTAGGATCATCCAGACTTATGTTTACCGGAGCAAGCAAAAAAACTAGGAACCGAGTTAAACTAACATTACTCATGAAACGACCTATTAAAAGGTTGTGAGTGTTGAAAAATTGTCTCAACTTTATGTACTAAACTATATTTGGCTGCAGGCATCGAGTCGAAGCGTATGGCCTCGCCTCTTTGTTGGCCTCTACTGGGTTCTCTTCTGACTTTGAGAGCCTTATCGTACCTCGTCTGTCTCTACCACTTACTGTCCAAGTTTCTAAGACTGAATAAATATTTCCTAATATGCCTCTGGTTCATCTGTGTTTTCAACTTTCAGCCCCTGTGTTTCTCGTCTATCGAGCAATCTGTCCCTGTCTACCCTATCAATTCCTATCAGTATTTTGTACGTTATCATATCACTTCTAATCCTACTTGCCTCTAATGTTATCAGGTTTAGCTCCTTTAGCTTCCTCCATAGGACATGCCCATTATTTTTATAATGGAGGATGGAAGAGCATTCAGGCTCAATTCAGGGAATGGAAGCACAGATCCAATTCCCTAGATCAAGAGCCCCTCACCAGCGTCAAGGAACCTCCCCTTAGGGGACATGTCCCTTAGCTCAGAGACTTACTCGTTACGAACCTCTGCACTTTCTCAAATTTCTCGACATGTTTGACCAGGTGTGTCGTCGAAGTATGAGGCACCTTTTGGAACGTTTGTCACTACGTTGCAGCGGGTTTTTGGCAGTTATCAGAGCCATTCCAGGATGCTGGAAATGAGTTCAACAGCTTTGATCGTAGGGCACCTGTATACGAATGTTGAAAACCTGAAGCTGATCTAAAGAGGTTTTTCTGTGTTATGAAAAATGAAAGGTAGGACGAAGAGAAAACCTGGTAACCACTTAAAAGTTTCCCTTCGGGAAAACATAGTTAAACACAATGATATAAACAAAACCAGATGTGTTTCAGTTGCTGCGTGAGCTGACAAACTAATCAAACACTATCATAATTTCTTCAATTAAAATGACAAATTAGGACATACACAGTTCAAAACGTATTCAACCCTTCCACTAACAATCCATCAGCTTTTAAGTGGAAGGACTACTCCGATTATCTCAGAGGGATCAATATCTAAAATACACAAGAGCATTAGGACTGAAGCCGCTCAGAATTGGCCTTATCAAGTTTTCAACGTTGAAGTGTGAAGCCAATTAGATGAAGCTCATGTTTCCAGTTTATTCCATCAATGGCAAATTGGCACTAAGAAAAGTCATAATCTAATTTTTACAGTGACCAACAATGCCCTCCAGTAAAAGCCCTTTTTTCAGTTATTTTTAAATGCTTATAAGTGAGTTCTTGGGCATTTTAAAGGACAGTCTACTTTAAGTTATTTCTTAAAAATAAGTTCTGATTATCATAATAGCACTTTGAGCATTCTGGTACAGAAAATGAGAACACCAGGGGGTCCTTTAATTTTTTAAATAAATTTAAGCATTTATATTTAGAAAAAGATATACATGCAAAAGGTAATTATTTTTAATGAGTTTAGTACATAAAAATCATTTCCTTTTCTGTCGTCAGACATTCATTAGTGCACACTGGTTATTATTAGATTTAACCTAGAATATTCCAATAAAGTCAAACACTGACTTATTTCTGATCCGAAGAGACATTCTCCAGTTATTTCAGAGAAACCAATTTGGTTAGCAAAATCGAGGCGGAGCTATTGTTGAGGAAAATACATCAACACTAAAGGTTAAAAGCCAACCAGAAAAGTCATTCTCCAGTTATTGTACATAATCCAACAAAATCAACACCTACACAGCATGAAGCCAATAATTTTTTCAGTTATTTTATATGAATCAGCTAATAGAGAATGACATTGTTCAAAATTGTTGCATTTTAATCACTGGAAAGCGCTACACTAGCAGGGGTTATAAGTAAGTTTATTCAGGTATACATAGCAGAATATGTGTAGAGAACCCAGGATAACCCAAAAAGTCAGAGTGACTTATTTCCAGTGGGGTCCTTTTAATACCTTATTATAATACAATTTGGAAGATATCTTATTATTATAATATAAATGATATACTAGGAATAAGGTAAAAAGTTATTAACATTTACATGTGTGTTAGCTAAAAAAAAAATAATCATTCTCCTCCCTTTCTGTCGCTACATTCATTAGGCACCTTTTGGCTCTCTTCTTGGACTGGTTCATGCTATGACTGGCTTTGACATGTGCAGGCAATCTGTTCCATTTTTTTATTGCTGTACAGTAAAAGGTTTTGAAGCCTGGCCACTGACTGTGGGTACTACAAAGTTGTGCTTTCTCCCCCTAGTACTATGACTTCTTTGGTTCCCAGCCTTGACAAAATTAACAGAAAAATATTCTGTTTGTGAGCTATTTTATAAACTTGATTTAACTTCAGTTGTTTTACTCTGTCTTTAATCTTCAGCATATCAAATTGTTGTAATTCATCCTGGCCTACATGTCCTCTTGGACTCAGGTCCAGTATGAATCTTACCATTTTGTTTTGGGTGATTTGCAGTTTATCTTTCAATTTTTTTTTTTGTCAAGGCAGAGTACCATGAAAAGCAAGCGCAGTCCATATGACATTGTATAAGGGCTAGACATAGGGTCCTGTGAGCCTCAGTAGGTAGACATTGTGCTTGTCTGTACAGAAACTTCAGTCTGGCATTCGCTTTCTTTACTACACTGTTCTCTATCAGTTCTCCTGACATGCATGGGTCAAAGGGGATTCCCAGATATTTTGCTGAGGAAACTGAAGTGATGGATTTCCCCATTACACCGGACATTAAAATTATTTACCCTGCTCAGTTTATATTTCGTGCCTAAGATTATGGCTTCCGTTTTCTCGAGGTGTAACGATAGTTTGTTGTCTAATAACCATTTGCTTCCGGACTCCAGTTCTAGTGTTATTACATTAGCTATATCTAGTGGGTCTTTACCTGACACTAACAGAGCACTGTCATCCGCAAACAGTAGGAGTTTGCATTTGACACTGATTGGTATGTCATTTACATAACATAGAAATAATAAGGGACCCAGAATACTACCTTGGGGAACTCCATATGCTATCGATAGGAGTTCTGATTCTGTTTTGTTGATTTTGACAATTTGTTTCCTATTGCTAAGATAGGACTTAAACCAGTCTATGGAACCTATGCTTGAAGTTTCTTACATAATATATTGTGATTGACAGTATCGAAGGCCTTTGGCAAGTCTCAGGTTACCATTCATATGAGGTTCCCTATCGACATTTTAGTTCTCATGTAATCCATCAGATTAATTAGGGTCGGTTGAGTAAGAGCTCCTAAAGCCTGATTGGCATCTGTGAAGAATGTTGTTGTCATTAAGATGCTTAACTACTTGACAGTACATCGCTCTCTCTAGAATTTTGGATATTACACTGAGTATACTAACAGGCCTATAGTTGCTGACATCAGACCTTTTCTTGAAGATAGAAGTAACTCTGGCCTTCTTGAACCCCTCTGGTAATTATGACCAATTCAAATGGGGATTACTAATTCAGAGGCACCATCTTTTAGGAACTTAGACGGGATGTTATCTGGGCCGGTGCTCTTAGTTGGGTTTAACCTGCTTAGTTCTTTTTGCAACTGTTTGGGGTTACCCCTTTATTGGTATAGTATGTTTTAAACTTATCAGAGTCTGTGTTAAACGGTATTTGAAGCTGGTAGTTTACTTACTAGTGTTGATGCAACCATTGTGTAGTATAAATTAAAACAATTTACCACTTTAGTTGTTTCGTAGCATATAGCCCATCTGTTATGTGATACATTCAGATTCGATCCAAGCAAGGAGAGGATAAGTTCCCTTTCTCGGATCAAGGGCTCCACACCAGCATCAATGCAAAATAATGTAAAATAATGCTGTACCATTTAGAGACTAGATATGGTATGATGACGTCTGCACACTCCATTTAAAAATACCAACCTCCTTCTCAGGATGATACACGATCAAAGGTTTTCCAGGTAATACACTGAAATACAATCTGGAAATAGCCTATGTAACATTGTCCATTGGCCATCCACGCGTGCAAATATTCCAAGGAATCTTTCGTAGATACCGTACACCAAAGGTAAAAATTTGAACGAAAATTTTGAAGACACGAAGAATGTTGCTGAGAATGTTCCGAAAATAGTAAAGCCAGTTTTTTACTATTTTCACTATTCTTTTCTCATCTGTATTCTATTCCAAATTCCCTTTAATGCTATGACAAAAAAATATTTTGAATTTTTAAAAAAATTTGTTTTATGAAACTGGTTTAAAAATTAGCAAGTTGGCACCAACTTATTAACCCACAGTCAATACTTCCTGCGGAATAGATTTGTCCAGTTCCTTGGATCAAGAGCCCGTCACCAGCATCAAGGCAAAATAATAAAATAAAATAAAATAATTAACAGTGGCAAAATGGCATCAACACATTTCCTTAAATATATAAACTTTCTACTAAATAGGATACACTAATTGATGAGCAACAGTTAGATATCTTCATTCCGAAAATCTTCGCCTACACAACAGGCTTCTTCAATCGAATACCATTACACAACACCTACTCAAAGACACCCTCCACCTGAACACAATCCACATGAATCCCACCCACCTGCACCCCCCCCCCCCTTCACCTCAGACCACCACCCACTGATAAGAAAACTTCAGCAACCCCAATGTCTAAATTCAAAGTGTTAGAAGATTAGTAACGTGAATAAATTTCCAAAGAAATTTAATAAATGAAATCACCGTATTGACCTTGAATTTCCCAAACTTCAATGCAGTGTTGTGATGGTGTAAACACTTATACAGCGCTTGTTTAACTACGCTGCAAGACGGCTTATTCCTCTCACGCCTATTGCATTACCAGCATTGAATTAACTTCGTATCATCTGTTTACTCTGGTCGAATTAGGAGAGGTGTGTGTGTATTTTATGAGCAGGTGTTGTGGCTGTGTGGTATCTAGCTTCGTCGAGGCCCCGCAAGGTGTTACACATGTCCTGGTGGCCACAGGTGATATAGTGTAGCTCTCCCATCTCCCGTGCGTTGCTTCACTTCTCGTTGAACTTCCCGGTGTCCTGGTAGTACCTGAGGAGTATCTTGGGGATACTCCTTTCTAACTATGAAGCGTTGAGGTATTAGTGTTTTAAGTATGCAACTTGAGGTATTAGTGTTTTAACGTTGAAGTTGAGGTTATTAGTGTTTTAACGCATGATGCTTGAGGTTTTAGTGTTTTAAGTATGAAGTTGAGGTTATTAGTGTTTTAAGATCAAGCTTTGCGGTTAAATTAGTGTTTTAACGTATGAAGCTTGAGGTTATTAGTGTTTTAACGTATGAAGCTTGAGGTTATTAGTGTTTTAACGTATGAAGCTTGAGGTTATTAGTGTTTTAACGTATGAAGCTTGAGGTTATTAGTGTTTTAACGCATGAAGCTTGAGGTTATTAGTGTTTTAACGTATGAACTTGAGGATTAGTTTTAACGCATGAAGCTTGAGGTTATTAGTGTTTTAACGTATGAAGCTTGAGGTTATTAGTGTTTTAACGCATGAAGCTTGAGGTTATTAGTGTTTAACGTGAAGCTTGAGGTTATTAGTGTTTTAACGTATGAAGCTTGAGGTTATTAGTGTTTTAACGCATGAAGCTTGAGGTTATGAGTGTTTTAACGTATGCAAGTCAAACAAAAACAACACACAGTCACATATCATGATTTTTACAACCTCACGTCACGATCTTCACAAGCAGATAGCTGTTCGTCCAGACTCCAAAACCATATTTGAAAGAGATAAACCAATATAAAAATCACATCTACGTCAACATTCCTTTGGAAAACACATTTATCATTTTATGAAGTCAAAACATCAGTAATAAAATTTTATGTCGAGAGAATATTATTTAAATTTTTGAAGGGTATTTGCACATATATCATAAAATAAATAGGTATGCAGTAGAACCATGCTATACATTATGTAAAAGCTTAGGTCCTTGCGATGACTGAAATGAAAGGAAGATAAACGAGATAAAAAAAAAAGGTGAAAAATTGTGGAGAGAGCGAAACAAAGACTAATTCTATAGCCTAATTATTTGGGCGACGGTGGAAAGAATGGAGACGCGCATAAAGAAAAACAAAAGAACCCCAATGTTCTTTTTAGGTGAGTAAGTCACCATTGTTTACAGTGTAACTCGAGATACATTTTCATTATTGAAATATTAATTTCCTCTAAATTACAACATTTTCACTTTACTTATTCATCTTACAGAATGTAAGGAAATAAGAGAGAATATTAGTTCTCACGTTACAGAACATTTTTTAAGTTACTGAAGATACACACCTAAACAATTTCAGATAAACATTATTACCCCCATGAATCCTTACACACAAATACCAGGAAAATTATGAACATTTTCCACACACTGTAACTCAACGTACAACGAATTACCACGGTATACACTGTAACTCAAGGTATAACGAATTACCATGGTATACACTGTAACTCAAGGTATAACGAATTACCATGGTATACACTAATTCAGTATCCACGAATTACAATGGTATCCATTGTAACTAAAGATGCAATAAGATTACTGTAGTATGCAGTGTCACACACACACACACACACACACACACACACACACACACACACACACACACACACACACACACACACACACACACACACACACACACACACACACACACACGGTATTACTCAAGAATTTGATCAGATACAAAATATTTATCCTCGTTTGACTGCAATCGTTTGGTTATAATTAGACAACTACTGATGCTCACGGATTGACTTAGCTGTATGTAAATACTCAGAACAATTGTATCATGTTTATAACACAGTAAATCACGTGTCAAGAGTTTGTTAGATTCATGAAATCTTTGTAACACGGTTGTAAATAATTCCAGGAACTAGTAGAACTAGAACCCATACCAAGCCAGTGCCAAAACTAGAATTTGTGATTACAGCCAATCCCATGCTGCCCTCTTTGTTGACCAGAAATATTCCTAGTTGGTTCAATATTACTAACCCTATGACATCTAGTGGTTAGAGCACCAGTCTTCTAGTTTTAAGATTGGCTTGCCTTGGCTTTGAATCCTCCCCGTTAACTTAATAAATATATTTGTTAGTTTGAATCATTATCATGACTTGTTTCTCGACACCCATTGAAGATGAGTAAGACACACATAGAATACACATGTGTAAGTGAACATCTGTAAGGGACATATTAAGCTGTTGCACATGTGCATTACACGTTTACTTATCGGTATTGCACACCATTAACATAAAGCTTTTTCCCCACTTATGGTGACCTTGTAATCAAAATTGCTTCCAAAATTTTGCAATATGAGGCACCATTGACAGAAATATTATATTGCATGAAGCTCTAAACCAGAGTGGGTGTGATACAGACTTAATCTTCCTTTCGCTAATAGCATTCCAATGATACACACAGTGAGAATATCTTGCTTCGATTGAAACTTAGTTGATCTACCAAAAATTATTAGATTTTTTTTATTTTAATCTAGGTACATTGCCTGCTTATAGGTCTAACATAAGATTCATGGTTTGTATGTTTTGCTTCGTGTGTGCATTACCCTGTTCTCTCCAATATTAATATTAAAATGCTATATATTAGTCTAATATATCACGTTGTTGTGTCAGCTGACAAGGCTGCATCTCTTCTCGTTGCCACCTTCTTAGGTAAGAACTATACCAAGTTAGGTATAAGAATTAAGGACTGAGCGTCGACACTACTAACCGAATTATTTGCCAACATAATGACAATACAGTTAACTTATGACAACGAGCTTAACTCCATGGTTATTACCGATACCATGTCATAACCGAAGGCACTTTTCTCCCATAATAACGAACAACATGCATACTGGTGAGGTTAAGTACAGATATTAAAAAAAACAGAGAAACAGAATTCCGGTACCAGTTTTATGGATTCTCCTACATAATAATGTTGATAAATTAGCCTAAGTATCCAGAAGAAAAATGAAGAATATAACTTGGTCACATCTGTGACAAGTATATTACGAAATAATATTATGAAAGATGTAAATAATTTAAATGTCATAGGAATGAAGTTAGAAGCCTGAGTAGGTCTATAACTTATGATAACATGAACGTAGATAAGTATATTTACGAAGCAACTTGCTATGTAGGCAATTGATGTTGCAGAAGCTAGGATTAAGATTGTAAAAGAAGTACGTCTTGCAGTTTGACATATGTATAGTTGATGCTCAAATTAAATGCCAAGTATGTGGTCAATCTTATGGTCACTTTGTTAATCATTGTGTGCTTAATTGTCCATTTATTAAGAAATATATATAGAGAATTTAATAACATAAGTGATGTGTCAGGTAAATAAGATACCAGAAAATAAGATACCAGACATATTAAGCAGATATCTTAAATTTGCTTGCAACAATTTTGACAGATTATAGATACAAATTCATATGAACTCATCCCATTAACCTTATTTTAGGCCTAGTTCCCAGGTCTTTTGTGTATCTATTTGCTTCTGCGATACCGTTCACAGGATGGATATAGGGTGCATGATAAACTAGCCACTTCTGCGGCAAAATAAAAAAATAAATAAAAATCTGACTGACCTTTTTAATGGTCAAGTGATACTGTAGAGTTTCTTCTCAGTTCTGTAGCATCAGTCATTTTTTCTTTACAGCGTAATTCATTATATATATAATTGATATATATAAAGCATCAATCCGTTCTCATACCACGTGTCTAGGTTTAGAGTCACTGCTGTGCCAGATATACTGATTTTTTTTATTTTTTTTAATTTGAATAATTACTTATTATAACTGTTTTTATAAATTAAAATTTATACATTAAAGAATAAGAACGGTGTTCACTGTGGATGGTCTACATGAATAGATCTGATCTTACGACTCTTACAACACGAAACGTACTACACTAAATAGTGGACGCATTTCCATTAAAAACTCCCCTAACAAATTACTCTACACGGACTGTATTCAAATCATGTTTGTGCACCTCCGTTTGTTTCCCAGTGTCTCTAATGCTGAAAGACATCTCTGATGAGGAACTTATCTAAGTATGTATATTAATTCCGACGTTTTGCTCTCTTTGTACACATTTAAAATATTATTAGATTAAGGGATCAGAAAGTTATTTCTTAAAAAAATTTAAGGATAACTGGACCAGAATACTTTCGGACTACTTGTTACGAAAACCAGAAACAGATGTATATTTTTTATAATGAAAGTGAGGGTAATATCAGGGTGTGTGTAAGTAATACAGGAAAATTTATCAGAAAAAAATAATTTTATAATTAAATGTCCCTGTTGGTGTTTGTGTTTATTGCCAATGTTTTTTTACGAATAAAAAATTAATAATACAAAACAAATAAAAGTCAAGGGATGGGTAGAGATGTGAATTTAAAAAAGAGGAATGAAATTTAAGAGTGAAACTGTCAAAGTAATTGTTTGAAGATTTGCAGTGCTATTGAAGGATTCAGAAGAGAAACTGCTAAAGTTAATACAAGAGTTTAGAGGGATGTGTAGTAGCAAGTTAAGGGTCAAAGCAGAAAAAAAGACCTGCAAGGAATTAAAGACTGGTGTTCAGACTGAAAGAAATGTGTACGAATGATGAAAATATGCATAATTACTTTGAGGTGACTGCATTAGGAAATGGACCCATCATGATCGAGGGAAAGTAGAATATACGGAGAACCAAAGTTGCAGGAGTGTGGAGTAATCTGTGGAACGAGAGAAATTGGTCACTGTATGTAAACAAGAAAAATGAATCAAAGGATAGGGGTGCCTAAGCTTTTGCATAGTTACGAAGCATATTTTTCACTGCTTCATGGGAAGACAGGAGGCAGGAGTAATGTCATTTCAGAGGCGAATATGTTGAGTGAATATTATGTAGAACATATAAATAGGAGACGACCTGGTGGTGTGAAAGACAGTTTTCAAAGACAGGAAGACTAGATATTTTGATCATTAGTTTATATTTCAAAACTGGAGCAAGAGTAGTGGAAGTTTGCATATAAAAAAGGTGTAGGGAAAGGACAACCAATCAACATATTACACCTTATTCTTACGCTATACTCTCTGACAATTTCGGCATTTCCTTGCGTAAAGAAAATTTACATTTTCCAAATTTTATGTTAATGTAGAGTAATTTACATAATTCTATAAATTGTTTTTGGAATTTCACCTACTGTTGGAATGTAAGTACGGTAATTTATAAGAAGGGAGAGTTACAGAAAACCAACTAATTGCGCTTTGCAAAACTTTTAGTGTAAAATGAGGTAATTTGTTTTTCAGAAAAATAAGAAAATTATCCTGTTAACATAAGTTATAAAACTCAAGCCAAAAAAATAGTTTAATCAACTAAAAAAAGTTGACTGAGCTGTTCAACTAAGGTCATATTCTCACTATGCAAAGTGATTCAGAGATGATGTGGTCAAGTCTCTCTGGGGTTGAAATCAGAGCTCTGAAGGAAAAGACTTACCCATGTGTTTATGATTTTGTAAAGTACTCACATATCGAGCCTCATAGATCACTAGCTTTGAGATTACAAGGTAGAGAATTCATGCTCTTTTGAAATTCAGCAATACTACATTAATTAGAAAATACAAACTGAACGTTAATTCTGGATGTGAAAGATTATTCTCCAATTCTGTTTTTTCTTTTCAAATGTGACGTAATCAAAGTTGTTACCAAAGGAGCTTTATGCATTTAAGTTACTGGAGATGATAAAAACTTTTTCTAAACCCTTTTCAAAACATTACAAAATAATAGTATTGGACAGATATTTGAAAAAAAGTTAAATTTAATTTTTCAATCTTAAAGAAATTGTAATTTGAGCAGATATTGTAACCAATATTAATAAGTGTTCCAACTCGATTTAAGTGATATACCTTGTGACAAACACCAATATAATTACGAGTAATAGAAAATTTATAACTAATGTGTTTGGTAAAAAATGCTGTTACTGGACTAGGTTCAAATTATTATAATATTTGTCAAATTTTATTTAAATAATTTACATTAAAAGGCTTATCAGTAAGGTTTACACTATCTGTTCAAATTTATAATTGTTTTTATGGTCGTATACATACAAAGAAAGATCGCAGTCAGCAGGATTCGAAACCACGTCAGGGGTGTGTGGCAAGGTTCCCCAAGTGACGCTCTAGACCACTTGCTCACAAATGCCTCAGAGCGTCACTTGGGGAACCTTGTCAAACGCCACTGACGTGGTTTCGAATCTCGCTGACTGTGATCTTTCTCTGTATATACCCGCCAGATTCTGATATATATATATATATATATATATATATATATATATATATATATATATATATATATATATATATATATATATATATATATATATATATATATATATATTCGTGTGTGTGTGTTTAAAATTCGCAGAACAAGCGAAATATTTACAAACACTAATTTCAGGCCGCAGGAGACTAACCTAAGAATCTTGGGAAAAGATAGCAGTACTTTGCTCACCGTACCGTACTGGACCAGTGTGTTACGGTGAGCAGAGCACTGCATACCTTGTACCTGAGATTAGTGTTTATGAATATTTCGCCTGTACTGCGAATTCTAAACATAAAAATCTCTCGTCGGTCGATGCATGCAGGGGACTCGGGTTCAAATCCCGGCCAGTCACAGCACTTTTAAATTATAATTTACTTGGGAGTCAGTACACTGTATTAGTTCGCATCTTATAGGAGGCAGCAAACTTACGTCTGGGATTTATATTAGATTTTTTTTTCAACGAACCGGCCATATCCCACGGAAGGGGTCACTATCCCCTTGCTCTCTGTATTTTAGTCGTTTTTACGACACGCATGGTTTACGGAGGAAGAATTCTTATATATATATATATATATATATATATATATATATATATATATATATATATATATATATATATATATATATATATATATATATATAAAAAACACCGGACTAGTCTCACCTTAAATTAATTACAGTTGTCACGTTTCACTCATTCCTAAATTTCTGCCTTTTACGGCTAAATAATGACATCGTTTGTATGTGAGAGAGCAAGTGTTTCGTAATTTATTCCAAATTTTTAATTCATGTATTTTCCTTCATTTCAATGAATATATTGTCGATAATTTAATTTTTTTTATTATTTTATTTAATATCGGTGTAATGTGGAAAGTATTTCATACGTAGTTTAAATTATAGACTAAGAACCTGTATTACACCTCAACTCATTTTAAATCCCAGACGTAAGTTTAGTTCCACGTTTAAATATAAAATATAAAGTGGTTTTCTAACCACAATACATGCTGCTCCAACAACATTTATTTTCTATAGAGATATAAGATCGAATAGAAATGATCCAAAATGTATAAACAGGAGACTCAAACATCTTTTAGGATAGAAGGAAGGAATGTATAGGCATATGAAAAGAGGTGAGAATCATCTCATAAATCAATATATTCACATTATTAGAGAGAAAAAAAAGTATAGGATAAGCTAAACGAGACTGAGATTAAAATTTCTATAAATCCGAAAACTAAATCAAAAGGCTTTCCCCAAGTACTTAGAACAAAGGCTAGACTAATGTTAAGTCCACTTAAGGCTTACTCTTGACAGCTTATTGACAACGAGAAAGAAATGTGCCCGATTTTTATCAATTATTTTCTTTCGGTCTTCAATGAAGAAGAAACAAACAATATCCCAGTAATTAATTATTATAGTGGGTCTGTGGAAAATATATTATGTAGTATCGCAGTCACTAGTGATATGGTAATCAAACACGTTATACTGTTATTCTCTGTTTTTGAAGTGATAAAAGTCCCAGAACAATAACATTTTCTATTAACTATTTCCTAGTGTCTGCTCACGTGTCTTTCTAAACCAAACCTAAATTTATCCAATATGAATATATTATTTTGAGTTCTTGGAGGAATATCATCAGTTCCATATTTATATCTCCGTTATTAATTCCATTTATACACTTCAATCCTTTCTTCCCCTCATTCTACGTCTTAGTAGACAATACAGCTTCAAGGTTCTTAGCCTATCTTCGCACGAAAGATTTCTTATAGTGGATGAATTTTGTCATTCTTGATGTTCTCCAATAAACTGATATTCATTCTGTAGTATGGAGATCAGAACTGAGCTGCATAATCTAGGTGAGGTCTTACTAATGATGGTAGCAGTAATGCTATATAATACCGACAAGATGATGAATAAGACACATATTCAACACCTGAGTACTCAAATTAGACACATGCAACAACAACAACTGAGAATCTTAATTTTGAAGACGTTTCTTGAACCAGTAGCTTTATCAATATAAGGACAAAAAACAGAAGACTGAAGAGGTAGAAGATGAGGTAATCAAACCCTCAGCCTAGCAGTAGGTATTTATGAAAATTATGTGTGGTTCTTCGGAGAGTGGCCCCCAGCACGGGTCTTTCTAGATGGCGCCCAGGACTTGGGCTTCTCGTTGGTAAAGGGACACAGCTTCACTTCAGGGTGTTAAGGTAGGAAAACATGACGTTGTCGTCCATTTCTTGAGGGGCCCACCGATGGACCGGCAGAGGGCAGGAGACAATGAGATACGTGGTTATCATTATTGTCTTCAGCGGAGCGTTGGTTAACAGCTTCTCGAGGTCGCTTATGACAAGATACACCCCTCGTGTATCTGGTCATAAGCTGGACTATAAAAATAAATGCTCCAGAAGTGGAATACAAGAGACAATCGAAGAAGTGTCAGCTGAATCACAATCAAAGAAACGTCATTTGAATCAAATACAAGTGAATTTATTATACAGACATATAACTAATATACTGTATACATATACACAAAATGTGTAAATACATTTCTTTGGAAACTTCAGCCAATCGATTGTTGTTATTGCTATACTTATTTTCAATTCACCAAAAACTTAAAGTGAACTACTGTACTTTTTTCTGCAAAATTGTTAAAAAGCTGTAGACAAAGTGTTTTCTAGCACCAAGGCTGAGGATCTGACTACCTAAAACTACATCTGCCCTTCGAAATGTTTCACCAAGCATGTGATGTTTCACTTGGACACGGAAAAAAAATATTGAAGAATTGTGCTCAAGCAACATCATTTTACAGCTCTCTCTCTCTCTCTCTCTCTCTCTCTCTCTCTCTCTCTCTCTCTCTCTCTCTTCTCTCTCTCTTTCTCTCTCTCTCTCTCTCCTTTATAACAAAGATTTCTAACAATCTGGTTCTGCATTAAACCTATTATTTCTTTGCCTATCTCTGCACGTGTTAGTATGAAAATATAGTTTTGTTACTGATTTATCGCTGGATGTAAAAGCTCAAGCATCAATAAACTTATTAGCGAGATCAAATTCTATCGGTTCATTAATCGCAGTGGAGGCGAGAGCACCATGTTGTCACTGAAGCTTTCCCTTCCAGCTGGAGTCGTAACGTCCTCTCTTTCTAGCAGCTTCAAGAGTCAGTCTTTTGTGAGTCACCATTTGTCATTTAACGCCATACTGTGTGTGTGGTGTGTGTTTTTATATATATATATATATATATATATATATATATATATATATATATATATATATATATATATATATATATATATATATATATATATATATATATATATATATATATATATATATATATAAACAACCACTGTGAAAAATAGCGAAATTCCAAGCGCTTTCGTGACTTCTCACATAATCAAGGAACTATGATAATGTGAGAAATCATGAAAGTGCTTGGAATTTTGCTATTTTTTTCACAGTGGTTGTTTTGCATATTGTGATATCACCTGTTTACTGTGATCTTATTGCATATATATATATATATATATAATATATATATTTATGCCTTGCCGAATAGGTAAAATTGGTTAATTAGCAAGAACTCATATAAAATTAAGTCCTTTCTAAAAAAAATTCTTATACGTTTAAAGATATATATATTTTTTTTATTGATGTTAATGTAAAGATTAATACTTTTGTACCAAAAGAACCTTAGAAAACTTACCTAACCTTATTATAACAAGCGCAATTTAATTCAGCCTAATCCAACTAAATATATTCTAGATAAGTTTACAATAATTTAATTATAAACAAACACAACGAAATACATTTTTTTTCGTTAAGTTCAGAATGATGTTCGCGAAATTACTGCATACACAAATTTTCGCTTGCTATTTAAGAGAGTTGCTATTTAAGCCAAAATCGCAAGTTTTACCTATTCAGCACGAGATACATATATGTATTATAATTTTTTTTTTATAAATGTTTATATATTTCTTGCGACACACCAAATTTGCGGTTTGCAGTTCTTAGACCAAGAGACATTTTCTAACCTAAGATACACAAAGAATTTTATTAACTCTGCATGTTTCTTGACTAGAGGTAGTTTTTTGGGGATAATGAAAAGAAAAACTTGGAAACTAGAAATTTAATTGTCGTTCTCTACTTTGACGAACCGAAATCTTCAAATGAAATTCTCTCCAATAATGGTGTTAAGAATGTGTTTAACATGTAATACCATTAAGATACCAGAAGAAACCCAAATGAATTCTGGCGATTATAAGATTCTCTACACAAGTGTTATATTGGGGGAACCAATGATTTTCAACATCATCTATGTTATTTTAGATACCCAGTAGGAACTATGGACAATGGAAGGTAATGAACCAATCATATTATCTGTATCAGAGCTGGAGGCAAAGATGCTGGCAGGCAGAGGATTGAGAACCTAAGTAGCAGGTATAGTTCAGCGACAGACATAATTAAGAAGGTAGGCGCCCTGTGATATGTGGCATTTTGCCGAGGAGAGGAGTTGGAAATTAATGGATGTCCAGGGCAATTGTTGTTAATTGATGGCTGAGCAAACCCTGTAAAGACGTTTCAATACCATACATAAACAACTAGAACTTTTTCTATGGCAGAAATGACAAGTATGGTATACCGTCCTCAAATCTTGGACAGGGACTAAGACAGACTTCCTTGGGAGGAAATTGTTAAGACTTCAACGTACGATAACGCAGCAATTCTACACAAAAAAACGCACATAGAGAGAATCTTATGACGACGTTTCTGTCCGACTTGGACCATTTAGTAGTGGGACTAGTTTTAGCGGAACAAGAGATAGACAACTGCATGATGCCTCCTTCCTCCCACACCATTGACACTGGAAAAGGCATAAATTTCCTTTTACATTTCAAGCACAATTGAGGGTTTGTTGCAGAAACATTGACCTTATCTTTAATCTTGCAGCGAAAATAAAGGTGACAGGCTTTCCTAATCTAGCTGAAAAAAGTCAATGTCAACAGCAAACACTAAAATTAGTTTGATACGTGTACACTGTATAACTTACGGGAATGAACTGATGTAATCCATTGACTAGAGTAATGTAATACCTGAATTTCTCTCTCTGTCATAAGAGTTGAAATAAAGTGAGTAAATCAAAGTAAACTGCACAATTGATGGTCCATTCTGCTCATGCCTGTCCCCATCCCACCTGGTGAGAAACAGAAATTTGCATACATTTTTTTAAACAGTATTTCACTGTGGGTTGAATCAAGAGCGTTGCTCCTATACACTTTATTTACCTTCCTCCCTTCCCAAGTAAAGGATAACAGCAACCGGTCTGAGTCCAAATCTACATAAATGGAGACCATTGCAATTTTAAGCACCATTTCCGTATCCAGTAACGCACAATTAGTAAAGAATTGCAAGTTTTATTTCTGTAGCATCTTGGCTGTTGACCTGTGTTATGCATATTCCCAATACATTTTTTGTTTATTAAATAAAATTTCTCTCTCCCATTTTATCTGCAGCCGTGCCAAGCGACCCAGGCAGAATGGGAACCTCTAATTTTGAAGTTCCCTGTACATTTGTACGGTAAGTATACACCACTTGAGTTGTACACTAGTACTTTATCAAGCGCACCAACAACAAACATCAGTAAAGATAGGAAGTGATGTAAATTGCATTTCAAGGTAATAAGAAATATTCGATAAGTTCAGATTAACACAAACACATTTAACCATTTTTCAATCGTCAACAATTAACCATTAAGTATATTTCTTTCAGATAAAATATTAATACCGTATTTATAGAAACCAATGGAAACGAATCTTAAAAAACATTATTCAATAAGAACAAAGAATTTATACACACCTTACCGATATTAAAAAATCTATATATCTGTCCTTTCAACAATCAGACAGTAATTTTCCAGTGAGATAACTTTAATAAGTTTAAGATATACCGGTCTTCTTTAAGCTGAAAACTTGGTTTTGTTTTACAGCAATAATATAATTCTATATAAAATAAAATAAATTATGTTAATTGCATTCGTAGGCCTCGACACTGTGTCGATCGATCTGTTAATATCACGATGAATCAGGTTACATAGGAGGCGATTGCTATAAAGACCAGATTTAATTTTCAGATTTGCGGGTAACTGGTGGCCAAAACCGGAGTTGCAACAACACGACTGAGTACCCGAGGCTGCAACAAATGTTCTCCACATTAGACACCGTCGTCCAAGGATTAGAGCATCTATCACAGTTGGTGACGCAGGCTTGTTCCGACCCAACCACGACAAAGCAGTGGCAGGATATATATGAACACACGTTTAAGCTCACTAGCTTGTTTGAGAAGATTCAGAAAGATTGCCTATGATAGTCAACAGGACCAGGAAACTTTAAAGCAGCTGGAACAACAACCTCTGTCACAGCAGCTAGAGAAACGTCTAAAGTGTCTGATATTCAGACATACTGGGAGACATCTCTGTATCGCAATCAACATGGCTAAGTCCAATTCATATATGTAACTGTAAAAAGATTAGAGAACCACCTACAAAAATGTGGGCTGCTCCTACATTTATTGCAACACTTGTCACAACAGACCTAAGAAACCTACAATTTCGACGAAAGTAGTGAACACGCAGTGTAGAATTCTACATCTGTGTCAACAACACTACTGACAACAACAGTACTAAATCTACAACGTCACTAACAACACTATAAAAACAGATAAATCTGGAATACAACCCTGGACATCAGAAGAAAATTACAATTGTATCGAAAAATCAAAGAAGAAACTCCAATTTCTTTCTGAACAACACCTATGACGAACAACAGACCTAGAGAAACTACACACTTCTGTATTGAACAACACCTACTGACAACAACAGGACCTAAAGAAACTCCTACAATTCTGTATGCATGGACACAAGACCTAGAGAACTCCAATCGTTTTGAAAACCATGGAACAACAGAGAAATTTACAATTCGTATCTGCAACACTATGACTACAACAACCTAGAAATCTAAGAGAACAACCTACTGATCCACAACAGACTAGAGAAACTCTACAATTCTGTTCTGAAAACCCTACTGATCAACACAGGACCTAGAGAAACTCTACATTCTGTTCTGACAACACTACTGGACAACAACAGCCTAGAGAAACCTACATTTTGTATCTGAACAACACCTCTGACAACAACAGAATCTAGAGAAACTCCTACAACTTCTGTATCTGAAACAACACCTGGTGGACCAACAACAGAAACAAGAAAAACTCCTACAAGTTCGATATCTGGAACAACACCTTCTGGATCATCAACAGGACCTAGAGAAACTCCTACAATTTCTGTATCTGGAACAACACCTACTGGATCAACAACAGGACCTAGAGAAACTCTACAATTTCTGTGTCTGGAACAACACCTACTGGATCAACAACAGGACCTAGAGAAACTCCTACAATTTCTGTATCTGGAACAACACCTACTGGAACAACAGCAGGACCTAGAGAAACTCTACAATTTCTGTGTCTGGAACAACACCTACTGGACGAACAACAGGACCTAGAGAAACTACTACATCTTCTGTATCTGAAACAACACCTACTGGACAACAACAGGACCTAAAGAAACTCCTACAATTTCTATATCTGGAACAACACCTACTGGACGAACAACAGGACCTAGAGAAACTCCTACAACTTCTGTATCAACACCTTGGACAACAGACTAGAAAACTCTACAATCTATCTGGAACCATACTGACAACAGCAGGACCTAGAAAACTCTACAATTTCTGTATCTGGAACAACACCTACTGGACGAACAACAGAATCTAGAGAAACTCCTACAACTTCTGTATCTGAAACAACACCTCTGGAACAACAAGAACTAAGAAACTCCTACAATTCTGTTCTGGAACAACACCTCTGGACAACAACAGAAACTAGAGAAACTCCTACAAGTTCGATATCTGGAACAACACATACTGGAACAACAGCAGGACCTGGAGAAACTTCTACAATTTCTGATTGACACAACAGACTAGAAACTCTACATCTGGAACACCTGGACCAAGACAAACTAAATTTTCGACAACACTGACACAGGACTGAGAATCATCTTTGACAACACCTGGAACAGACAAACTCCATTTCTTCGACAAACTCGGACAAACAGGACCTAAGAAACCCTCATTCTTGCCCGGACAAGACCTAAACTTCAATTTCTTTCGAACAACTACTGAACACAGACCGAAACTCACATTTCTTCGAACACCTACGACACACAGACCTAAGAACATCTTCTGAACACTACTGAAACGACAAAACCTACATTTCTCTGAACACTACGACAAGATAACTCTACACTTTGAACACCTGACAACACAGACAAACCAATCTTACACTGACAAAAGACTGAACCACATTCGTCTAAACACTTGAACACAGACTAAAACTCCACAATCTTTGGAACAACTACTGACAAAGACATTACAATTCGTACCCTGGACAACAAAAAAAACTACTCGTCTGACAACACTTGGAACACAGAAAATCATTCTACTGGAACAACACCTACTGGACACAACAGAACCTAAGAAACTCCTACAATTCTTATCTGGAACAACACCTGTGGACACAACAGGACCAAGAAATCTACAATTTCTTCTGGACAACACCTACTGGACAACAACAGGACCTAGAGAAACTCTACATTTCTGTTCTGGAACAACACCTACTGGACAACAACAGGACCTAAGAAACTCTACAATTTCTTATCTGGAACAACACCTACTGGACAACAACAGGACCTAGAGAAACTCCTACAATTTCTGTGTCTGAACAACACTGGAACAACAGACCTAGAAACTCTACAATTTCTGTATCTGAACAACCTACTGGAACAACAGGACTAGAAATCCTACAATTTCTAACAACACCTCTGGATCACAACGGACCTAGAAAACTCACAACTTCTGTAAAACCTGGAACACAACACAAAACCTCTGAGAACGGACAAACCAGACACAAGAAACCTACAATTTCTTCTACAAACCTCTATAGAACAACAGACCTAGGAAACCACAATTCTTTCTGAAACAACACCTCTGGAAAACAACCTGGAAACAGAAACTAACTTTTGATCTGGAACAACACCTCTGGACAAAGGACCGGAAACTCTACAATTTCGTTCTGAACAAACACTGGAACAACAGATAGAAATCCTACAATCTGAACAACACCTCTGACAACACAGGACCTAAGAACTCTAATTTGTTCTGAACAAACCTTGGAACAACAGGACCTAGAGAAACTCTACAATTTCTGTTCTGGAACAACACCTACTGGACAACAAGGACCTAAGAAACTCTACATTTCTGTATCTGAAACAACACCTCTGGACAACAACAGGACCTAAGAAACTCCTCATTTCTACTGAACAACACCTACTGATCAAACAGGACCTAAAAACTCCTACAATTTTGTATCTGGAACAACACCTACGAACAACAGAACCTAGAAAACTCCTACAATTTCTGTTCTGGAACAACACCTACTGACAACAACAGGACCTAGAGAAACTCTACATTTCTGTATCTGGAACAACACCTACTGGACAACAACAGGACCTAAAACTTCTACAACTTGACGAACAACAAACTAGGAACTCCACAACTCTGATTAAACAACACCTGTGGACAAACAGAACAAGAACCCTACAAGTTCATACTGGAACAAACTCTACACACAGGACCTGAAAACTCCTAATTCTGTCAACAACACACTGGACACAACTAAGAAACTTACAATTTCTGTTGAACAACACTGTGACAACAACGGACAAAAACTACTACACTTTGATCTGAAACACACTCTGATCATAACAGACCTAAGAAACTCCTACAATTTCTTATTGGAACAACACCTACTGGAACAACAGGACCTAGAGAAACTCCTACAATTTCTGTTCGAACAAACTACTGAACAACAGCAGGACCTAAAAACTTCTACAATTTCGTATCGGAACAACACTACTGGAACACAGCAGACCTGGAGAAACTCTACAATTTCTGTGTCTGGAACAAACCTACTGGACACAACAGGACCTAAGAAACTCCTTCAACTTCGGTATCTGAAACAACACCTAGTGTTTCAACAACAGGACCTAGAGAAACTATTACACCTTCAGTATCTGGAACACCTAGTGGATCAACAACTTTACCTGGAGAATTTAGTACGATTTCAAAATCTGAAACTTCTCCTCAAGTAACATCAGCAAGACCTGGAGAAATTACTACGTCTTCTGGATTTGGAAAGACAACTACATCTCAAGTAACAACACCTGGACCTTCAGAATATACCACGTCCTCTTTATCAGTTATGTCAACTAAAGAGCCTATTTCAGTGTCCGTAACCACACCTGCTCAGATTACTACCACATCGTCTGAAAATTTGCCTCCCACTGGCGACTGGACCTCCCCTTCACTAGCAAAGACCACAGTAACCACTCCCTCGACGACTGAAGCTATAGGCGTGACAACTGCTAGTATCTATCCCACATCCACCCCTGAATCTGGGGATCTCATTTCCCCTACCCGAATTATATCTTCAACATCGCCACCGTCTACTGCCTCCTCGTCGCCGATCACAACAGAACCCCCTGGACCAACTACGTCGTCTTCGGTGGATACATTCACTAGCCCCGTTACTTCCACTGGAATCTCAACCAGTACATCAACGCCAGCAACCACTAACGACTGTGTTACTGCCCCTCCACTAATAGCCACACAGATCATTGATTTCAACAGGGAGTTGTCAGACTTAACGATAAAAATCGAGCAAGTTACAACGGAGTTGATCAAATGTTCAGGCGACAAAGAAAAGCTGGACGAAGTTAAAATACTCTCGTCGAACCTTGCAACTCTCCTTCAGGAGTTAGATAACATCGAAGTGAACTGGAGAGCCTACAAGGGTCTCGTCGCAGGTTCCTCCTGTCTTCCTCATTACTGTCCCTCCTCAACACTGCAAGCACCAGGGCCGGAGGTAGGTGCCTCTGATCTCTGAGAGAGAGAGAGAGCGAGAGAGAGAGAGAGAGAGAGAGAGAGAGAGAGAGAGAGAGAGAGAGAGAGAGAGAGAGAGAGAGAGAGAGTGTACTCACCTAGTTGTACTCACCTAGTTGTGGTTGCAGGGGTCGAATCACAGCTCCTGGGCCCGCCTCTTCACTGGCCGTGTGTGTGTGTGTGTGTGTGTGAACTGGTGGCACTGGGTAACGAATTTTAGCGAAAGTTGTGTATAGCATATATTTTTGAGGAATGCATATTCGTTACTATGCTGACTTAAAAAAAAAGTTTGCTTTTTTACATCCTTAATAGATTCAAAGAACATTAACAATTTATGATGAAGCCTCCATTTCTTAAGTTATTTCTTAACAATGAGGACTGGGAATGATTTAATCTTTATTTTGTGTACCTGTGGTATTAGATGATGGTATGGTTGGACAACCTGCATTTCCTATATTTACAACATTTTTGTACGTAGTGAGATCACGCAAAAATAGCACATTGTGTTAGTTTTTTGGCTTTCTCCAAATTTGATGATTTGCGATTAGCATATGTCTCCTACTACGTTACCATCTTTTATATATTGAGTGCCAGCTACTACAGCAAACGTGAAGTCACCATTATCTGTCTCTTTGTCTTAGTCACCAACAGATATTTCAGAATAAATATCATATACAATGCGAAACATAGTATCAGGGTCAACTCTGTTCTTGATCCGTCTAGAACCAGTGTAAAATCTGCAGAAATAACAGAACGAGTTTGGAAACGGTTTAAAAGCTGGTAGGTCAATTGAGCTTAAGCTATCGACTACTGTTTACCATCAGTCAAGAATATTTTAATCCCTAAAGTAGGGATTAAACGCTCTGCGTATATGCACTGAGAGATACACACATTTAGGTGTTTATATTGTACCTACAAGCTCTACCGCTAGCTACAAATATCTAAAAAAAAAGAAAATGTACCTAAGTTATGTGGTTTCTTGTAGAGAGAGATCCCTAGGGATCGGTTCTTGGCCCAGTCGTTTTCACAATGCACTTAAATAATCTCAAGGTATAAAAATGTCCAGATAACACCAGACGGGGGGAAAAATGTGCTGTATCCAAAGCAGTTTGAGTATTCAGAGGTATCTGGACGGCTCGGCGTGCAAGTAATCGTCGCACACATTTATCAACTTCCCAACCAAAGAATTAAGCATGTAACTGACCCTACTTGATAAATCTTAATTTGCATGACTTCCGATGAACAGATAACTGTAGTAAATATACATAGTATGTATAAATATACATAGGTAGGTACATATATTAATCTGTAATTTTTTTTTTTATATATTTTATTTAATAACCTAATATTACATATAAAAAGTAAAAATAGCGCCATCAGCCAGAACACTTACAAATACATACATCAGAAATATAATTTGAAACTCATACTGTGCAGGGAACCAGTAAATCAAAATAACAATACCACACATCAAACAAGTATCAAAAATAGCTCCAAAAAAGGAGCACTTAACAAAGTTTACATGGATAATGACAAAAGGCTATTAAACCAAAACACCTGTACACATGACCGACAAAATAACATAAAAGGCCCATGCCCATACTCCCCCACCCCAACCCCTCATGATCAAAACCCCAGTACCCTCATGGAACATAGCTCAGCACATATACAAACTCACAATAAACAAAGAGATCTTGTCAAGGGATACCAAGATACAATGTCCCCGAAACATGAATATAGATCTCAAAAATATACACCCATTTGGCCAGGCACTAGCATATGCGTGCCACAGAAATTTAAGTGTAAACCCATGTCCTCGGAACACAAACTCCAAATATTGTATAAACATATATCTTACTGATCGTTAAAGCAAAAAACACCATTCCACACACACTGAAGTACCTCGTACAAAACAAACATTGGTACTACCTCAAAGGTGTTCCTACACACACAACACCCCGATCATTAAAGTGAAAAATTGTACATGGTGTATTTGAATCCTACCAATTATATACAGTGACCAATAAGCACTGATTTCCCAGGCCCACCTTCCACTCAGAACCTAGAACCACACAGCATGCACATGTAACGAAACTCCTTTAACCAGAGGTCTAGCTGTTCACAGCACATTCCTACTTACTCACACAAGCGACACATTCTAAAAAACTACCTCCCCCCACTCCCTCCCTCCCGAGGAGTCCAGCCCATCCAAAGACCCTTACTGTTCCCAAAAAAATACTTTATTCCGACATTTGGTCCTATAAAAAAACCCACAAGCGCCCGTTTTCGTTCCTCCACTCCCCCCTCCCGCATCGCCCATGATATATATACAAAATCTACAACCAAATATAACACCACATTCCTCACACGCCTATCCACCCCTCCCACCTCTAAACTAAGCATCCACTACAGATAAATCCCCCCACCCACCGTAAAACACGCGAAAACCATTCCCAAACCACACCCAGCTACTCGGAAAAATAAATTGCATGATATATAGTCTCCTCCGATCCACACCTACCACAATAGGGATTTTCCATTATCTGTCTATTGTATAAAACAAATTTAGACGGCAAAATGCAGTATAAAAATTTAAAAACCACTTCCCGTACTCACAGCCTTATGCGTATTTGCCGAAAACTATCCCAAATCTGTCGCCAGTCATACACTGGCATAACCTCCACCCCCATTACGCATTTGCAAAATCTCCAGTGTACCCACTCCAGTGTACTCACTCTTAAGGATCTCGGCTCCCTTACCTGCATTAAAACCTTCTAAATAGCCTCACAATCCATCAGATCCCTACCTCCCCACCACCGCCTAACATCCTCATAAACCACCCCAATCTTACCCCCACCCTGACCACCTAACCTCAAAAAACTGCATTTAACATACAGGCTCCTTACCCTCTGCTCCAGAGAAATTAGTCCCAATCCCACTAATCGAGGGGCCAACATCACCACATTACGTTTAAGCCACTCACAGCCTGAACCCCATACGAACCTTAGAATCTTACTTTTGCACACAACGCACATCACACTCCAACAATAGGTAGACAGCTGCCACATGTCATACCTTGCTGTAGAGCAGCACATTTGCAATCACCGCCCGCTGTTGCAGCATGAGTAACTGCGACCTCAACCCCCCAAGCATCCCAGGACACACTCCAAAACCCTCCTTGAATTAGCCTCCCTTGCCTCCCACATATCCCTCATATGAAAGACTCTACAAATCTTCACCCACCGTACCACAGGGCACTTCGCCCTATATCCACCTACCTTTGCTACCCAATTCCCCACTTCCATCAACTTCGACATTTCCACATTTATGCTCAAACCTATTGCTTTACTGCACATTCTAATAATGGCACTTATACCCCTTAACTCCTCTGCCCTACCCACCAACACCATTGCATCATCCACATACCATACAATGCCAGGCTCCCCTCTGTGAGGCACCCACCCCACACATACTACAATCGCTCTATAAAAGGGATCCTGTAAACAGGCAAACAGAATCTGCGATAAAGGACACCCTTGCCATAAACCTCGGTGCATACCCACTCGTGTGCCCACCCTCCCATTAACCTGCATACACACCTTCGCCCCCTATATAAAGTCCATGCCCAGTCCACTATTTCTGATACAAACCCCTGCCAACACATGATACTCCACAACGCCTCCCTCTCCACACTATCAAAAGCAGCCCTCCAATCTAAGGCTAAAACTCAAACACCCCCAACCCCCTGCCATTGCTCAATGAAATCTCGAATTCTGCCATGTCCCTCAAACATTGTTCTGCCTGGTATACCAAATTATCCCCCCCCAATTACACTATCAATTACCCTTTTAATTCTATTCCCTAAAATTTTGGCAAAAACTTTATAATCCCCGCACATCAGTGAGATGGGTCTATAATCCTGCACTTTACGTTTCCCCGTGCCCTTTGGCACCAGCACCACCACAGCAGTGCTCTGCAGCTCACCCATGACTCCCCTCATTTTCATCTCATTAAACAAGGTCACCAAAAAGTCCTTCATCACACCCCAGTTTGGTACATAAAAGTCACTAGGCAGTCCATCTAGACCCCACGACTTCCTTTCCTGCATGCCCACTAACGCCTCCCATACATCTAACTCACTAATGTTACCATTTAATAATTCTCTATCACGTTTCCAACAGACAGTGCACCCCCCCCATGACTCTTAATGCCTCCCCTTGAACTTTTCATGTGCTCCAGATACAAAGCATCCACATACCCACTCATCCCTTCCATCGTAACCAGGTCCTGCCCACATACATAGCCCCTCAACTCTTCCTCCACAGTCAACCCAATCATCTCCGTTGCACTTCGCCTCTGTTTCTGCCCCCTAAGGACACAGGCCGATGGCCTATCCCCCCACAAAACCTCATCCAACCTCCCCCACACACGGGCACCATCGAAACGACACAGTATGCATCTCCCTTAGCTGTTCTTTCTCTCCCGCAATGTCCTCCACAGGATAGCCTGCAACCCCCCCTCCCCCATAACAATCCCTTAACTGCCCCTCCAGGTACCCTATCAAACCATAAGCCAGTTGATTTTCCTTGCACCCCCTATGCACGTAAAACTCCTTGATTTTCCCCTTTGCTACTGAGTCCCACCACTGAATTACATCACCCTCCCCCTGCCCCTCTTCCCACAACAGGGACCACCAGTTAGCAAACAACTTCCTCCCCTCCTCACTCTTCAATAACCGTACATTCAACTTCCAAAAACTCTCAAAATGTCAAGGCAGACCTCTCCATTCCACCTCCACCTGTACACCCCTATGATCCAAAAATAAAACATCTAAAATTCCCACCTTTCTAACCGTCACCGCCCTCGTTACATAAATCCTATCTAGCCTGGCAGCGTATCTCCCTCTCTCAAAAGTGTGTGTAACCACCCCCTCCCCCTCATCTCCAACCTCCAGAAGATTCCTCCCTAGCAGATCCCTCAACACCACAGAACAAAAACCTGCACCCCACAGCTCCACATCTTTTGCTCTTAAGACACAATTCCAATCACCCGCTACAAAAGTGACCTAAGACATTGACCTCAAATGATATACAAGCACCTCATTAACAAAATTAGTCTTAATGTGTGCATCCCCTTCCGCCAGCCCATACACACAAACAAACGACACCCTAAACCCTCCACAACCCGTCCACCATTATCACCCTCCCCTCTCCCCCCTCCTCCCTATGCTTAACCACAAACGGGCTAAACTTCCGAATCAAGATCGCTACACCAACCTTTAGTCTTCATGAATGCATGACAAATACCTCATAACCTTCAATACACAAAGGACACTCCAGTGGAAAATTATGTTCGTACACCATTGCTACCTCAATCCTGTTACGCCTCAACACATCAACAAACCAGCCACGCTTCCTTTCAGCCCTTAAACCGTTAATATTGATCATTAAACACTTAAAAGGGAAATATGGGGTTTACCTTTTGACTTCTGAACCAGTTTATCAAACATACATCCAGGGCCTCCCTTAGCTTGACCCTTAGGCACACTCATTCCTTTAGAACTTCCCATTCCATGTGCCGACACCTCTCCCCACATTGCCTCATCCAGACCGCCCTCCCTGTGAATCTCCACTTCCACCATCCGGGTTTGCGACTGATTCCCCCCACCTCAAGCTGAGGCTCAACATGATGGACAGCATCCACCACCTCCACAATGAGGTCCAAATCAAGGCTCTGTACCTGTGCCTCTACCTGACTGCTCAAAAGGTCTCTCAACACTACATTAATGGATTTCTCCAGCTCTCCACCTTCCGTACCCAAGCCATCTTCGGGTTCTACCTGCGTTGTCTCTACCACCTGCGTATCCAAGGTCAGAGTTAGACAGTTCCCTGTCGGTCCCACCGACCCGCTATCTTCTACAACATGAGAGGCACACTGCTCACTTCCCACCTCTGTGGGAAGGGTCTCCTCCTCTCGCCTTAAGTAGTCCTTCGTCAACTTAAAGGCATTGAGCCCCAACATGCTCGTATGCACCACAAAGGCGACAGGTGTGCCTCTGATCTGCATATGACACAAAAATGTTAGTCCTGAAGTCTGCCAATACCACGTAGGACGGTATTGGGTACCGAAGGGTCATCTTAAGTGTGTAGGACCCTTCAGGCAATTCAGCATAGAGTCTCTCAGTCCACTTGCCAACCATCGTCATATGTACAGTCCCATATGACTCAAAGGAAGCAAGTAGATCTTCCTCACCTGCTTCAAATGGTACATTCCTGACCTTTACCCTGGAATAGAAGCATGAGACGTCATGTAAGCATACATCCACAGCAGAGTTGACAGCTAGAAGCACTTCCTGGTACTTTTCCACCAGGCTTTCATACACACTGGCCGAACATAGCTTCACAAATATTTGTGTAGCTCCATTCAGTGCCACTCCATATAAATCTGCATTGTTTATGTGGTATGTATCCCGTAGAATGGCAGGAAGTAGTACTGAAGCCATAGCTCCATAAACCGTGCCACGGAGAAGCTCTATGCATACTGTGTTTATTTGCCTTCTGCCAGCCTGCGCTATGTTTGCGAAAACCAACCATTGATCCACGACAGAGGAAAGAAGCACAGAGTGCGTCCGCTAACTACCAAGGCTGAGCGACGAATCCATTGTAACAATTATACTGGTGATGAACAAGAAATCAATATTGTCCCTACACAATCTACTGAAAAACTGCATCATACATTATGATTGTTATTATAATCAAAAAAAGCACTAAATACATCATACATCGTGACACTAAAACTAACCTAACAACCTACACTGCTGCTAAGTATAGTGCTACACAAGTACAAAAGTTTTTATAAAATAATATAATGGTGCAAACACAGTAATGCTTACACGCCCCCCCCAAAAAAAAAAAATGAAAATTGTCCACTTTCACGTGGCTATACACAATATCAAAAACTCGTCCACTTAATTAAACATAGTATAATGAACTTAACATGGAACACATCAGTAACCCAATATATAAACAATAAGCAACCCAGGGTACGTACGACACTTTATATACAAGAAATACCTAAACACACCACTACTTGATAATAGTTAATTATACCTCACTATTGTGATAATGGTACATTGTTCATTTATACTTTTTGTTTTATATTTTATTTAGAAATAACTTTACATGTCATAATAAAGTTTACAAAAGCAGAAACTTCTCCATAAGTTCCAAAGAAACAAAAAAATTAACACAGTCTTCACTAACTTAACAATCAGTACTATGCCTGAACCCGTTAACAATGGTCTCTGCAAAAGCAGCGCTTGAGTTATAATTACCCAACCCCTCTAGCACACATGTGCTCCAACACATGAGTGTATGGAGTACACATGGCACCCCTTCCTCCCCCCCTATAAAAGGCAGACATGACATAAGCACCATAAAAATTTCGAATATTATTCTCTTCCCTACCAAAAGGCTTACGTGAAAACAGTTCCATAAAACACAGGAACACACCTAAGGAACTCCAAGAACCAGCACAATATATACCTATGAGCGTGGAACCAATGCCCTTATACTGTCCATCCTCAGAGATGGTAAAGACAAGAATTCCTGCATGACAATTGTATACATTTATATAATATAATATAATTATATCAACAGCATCCAGTCTAATCTCGACCCTGAGATTTCATCCTCCCTCTCAGGGGACTAGACTTACGCCAAGGTATAAGGGACAGGTTTCCTGAACCGTATCTCCACTGGTTTCAACCAGGGGAAAAAAATACAATATAAAAGACACACGGCAACAGAGAAGCCGCGCATCTCCATACTTGCAAACACCTACATACACCCTTCCAAATAATAGATCCATAGCCATGCAGCTGCAGTTTACATAAAATCCCCCAAGCCCCTTGGGCGGATGTGTTGCCGGAAACTTTAAAAGCAAAAATCTTCCCAAATGACATAACAAATAAATTAGGTAGCTCACTCACTGAGCCTTGCAGATAGTACCTAGTCAGATGCACACCTATATGACGATACCTCTCATACGTCCCATGAGCCGTGCCAGGTAGGTAGACTATGCACCCAACCCGCACACTAGTCTCTTACACTGACTGGCATACGTATCACTTCTAATTGTGCTGAACTTATCCATACTGTCCACATGCATACATATACCCCTCAAAACTACCCCCAAAAAAATCATTAAATTTGATACTAACCAAAAGTCTTTTTCGACCTTTCTCAATGTAGTAAATGTTTATGCAAAGATTAATTAGGTATTATATGTACAGTAACGACGCATTCATATTTACTTTTTGCATAAAATGCACAGAGCACACATTCCCCATTCTGTGTCTAGTGATCATGTCCCATCTCTCTCTCTCGCCAATAGATGCGTGTGAGAACAGCGAAGACGCCCTACCGAAATCCCTGGAGGACCTAGCCAAAGCCCTTGGTGCCTTGGTAGCGGAGCCCAGCAGCAACGGGCTACAACGGGATGTCACCTGTGCTGCTCACAGAACACTCACCGCCTTCTCTCAGGTAACACGTGAAATTCTATTCTTAAAAGAATTGCATTGTGGAAAGTCCCAGTGAGCAAAGTTTCTTTTAACCTGTTATGAGTCTTGCTGAAAAGTACGTCTATTTCTATTATCTTTTATTATTGGAATTGCATAGGCGAACTAAACTTCATATTATTCTCAGATAAAATCCTCAATTAGGAATATTTTGTACATTTAAGGTATGTCATGGGAAACGTTAAGGGATTAACTAGTCGTTTGCCAGCCATGTTAATAACCCGTGATAACGTAGTTTATGCAGACAGTGCATGCATTGCAGGAAATCTTTAAGTATATACGTTTCGGTTTAGGATTCTGGGTCACTGCAAATGACCATTGGAGCGATCATGGTCCAAAATGTATTCATCAAATAATGTCCTAAAGTGTATGCACTTGTATTTCTTAATCCATGTAGTTATGGTGGTCATCATTATAATTTCTACCATAGTTATGCAGAAATCACTGGGATTAAATGCTTTCCGCTGTGAGCTCTCATAAAAAATAAGGAGCTTTCATACAGCATATTTAGTGTGTTTACCTTCAGTCTTTTAGTTAAACTGACACATTTGTATGGGTTGGAAATTTGATCAAACTACGTTTCGTTTCGGCGTAAGGGAGTTTTAAGCTCACCGATACCGAAATGCAGCCTAAATAAAAAAAAAAAAACGTTGAAAATGAGTTCACTTACCTTAACTGATTGTCAATATACTTGTACCATTCATACTCTGGCTTTCAGTCTTAAGAAAAGACACAATTCCAAAATGCTTTTGTGAGAACGTATCGTTCCGAGTACTGCTTTATCATTAACTTGATTAAGCTCTACATAGAGCAAATCATTTTCATACTAAAAGCTTGTGTTGCACCTGTATTTTCTTGACCGTCGGCAGCATGTATTGGTATGAAATGCATTCAGTCTTCAAGAAACGGCAGATATTTTATAACACAAATAGCTCATTTTTTTATTTTGTCTTGCAGGTAATCGACTGGATATATATAGGTCGTAAAACAAGAGACTTTAGCTGGTTGGTTTAAGGGAGTTTTAAGCCTCTCGATTGCACGAGACACATTAGGGTTGCACGGTAACGTTCGCTCCACCAGACAAAAATACCTTAATCCCTAAACTAGGGATTAGAGCAAACTCTCGGTATATGTATGTATATATATATATATATATATATATATATAATAATATATATATATATATATATATATATATATATATATATATATATATATATATATACATACATATATACGCTGAGAGAAATATGCCCTCAGGGTATATTCTGAATATTGCGGTGTTATTGACTTACAAACTACAAGAATGTATTTTCGAGTGGCGCTTACTCACAGCACCAGATTACATGACTAAAAAACTTCGCTTTTATTATATAATTTGATCGGTTAATATATGTTTACTATATTAGTTTATTGTTATACTCCACCGAGCACAGGAAAAACCATTTGTAATCACATGGCATTATCTTGGTGGCAGCAACGAAAGATCCTCTACCTCCTTTTATATTACCTTTTTCTTCTAGGAAATAAAGATACCTTGATGCTGGTGAAAGGCTCTTGATCCAGTTAGTTGAAGCTGCCTTCCTTTGTATCAAATCTTATTGCCTCCCCCTTCCCAAGGAACTGTGACCCTTACGAGTTTAACCCTTTCCCCATGATTACAATATCTAATTCTAGCTTAGCTCGCTTTTACTGATTTTAAGAACTCGCATGGCATGATTTTAAGGTGGCAGAGGCAGGATTGATAATACTCGAGGATATGTTTATCCCATCTTAAATTATTTTTAGTTTTTAAACAAGTGAAGATCCTCCATGACGTCATAAACTCCCAATAATTTGATTCTACTGACTGTAGCTGATCAGGATCTGTGTGTGTGTCTGATCTCAGTCCTGAATATTTTGCCCATATCACTTAAGATTAGACGTGACCCGTTTATACTGTCAGCTGCAACCTCATCTATAGGTATTATGATCTCCAACTGTGAATAATATATCCATTGAAACAACATACAGAATGGGTTACACAAGTTCTGTATCTTCAGTTGGTTATAAGTAAATGTTGGTCCTCAGTGTAACTCAGGCATTATTCTTAATTTTATGACACTTTAAGCGTATCTACAACTATGCGTCAGTTGACGCGCCTGACCACAGTGAACATAAACACACGCACGAAAGTTCCATTTATGCCGATAACAAAGTTAAGAACTTTTACTTTACGCTATTAAGGGCTACGTTGGGTTACGTTAGGGGTGAACCAGCTTAATACTGAACCGAAGACCAAAATTCAGTTATTACCCCTTTGTCTAACATTCTTAGTGCTTGTACCTAAACTTGCCATCATATAAAGTACATTCTAGAATGGAAGCACATTTGGCACGTCTCTCGAGTGTGCAGCAATGTGCTCAGTCACTTTATGATGACACTACTCATTATAAGACCAGTGACGCGATATATTTGGTCAGTGTACACAGGTGTGTGTAGAACTATTGAGTTATATGTTTGACTGGTACACACAGTTGTTAACTGATTGCATTAAAATTTACATGGATTAGTAGGCTTTTCCATAAAATCCTAAATCGTTCATAAGGATGTCTTAATCAAGATAACTATCAATAAATTAGAGCCCCACATAACTACATTTAATTGTGTTTTAATAAATATTCGTCGGCAGGTGGTACGTGGAAGCAGCCAGCTTAGCAGCAATGAGCGGGAGGAGGTAAAGTCGCTCCTGCGCCATCTGAATGACCAAAAGATGAAGGAGGTGGCAGCCATTCTGTCTAAGGTCAGTCAGTGCCATCTTGCAGACTAAGATTGTGTTATGGACGTGGCAGACGAGCTCACTATGTCTTTTTAAATAAAATTTGCTATTAACAATGACAGTCATTCAGTCAGAACTCACTCATTCACTCATCGTTTTTTTTTTTCAAACTACGAGGTATACTCCTGGCCAAGAATGCATACCTTATATTACTGTCTGTTACCCCCTTCGTAATAGGCTTTTATACAGTATCTCACGAAAGACTCATCCCTGATATAGGACGTTATTCTGTGTTTCAAATCCGCAAATAAGTAAATATTGTGTTTTATGTGTATAATTTCCGTCCAGTTATATTAAGGATTGCTTGTTTGAGAATACAGTTAAAAGTCGACTGATCTGCTACGTAGAAGGCGGTGGGTATCTTTTTCCAATACCAGTAAAGCTTTTGGAGAATACATTGCACCAATAACATCCTTTTAGGTTGGGATCATGGCAAGTCTCTACTGGACGTTTCTCTCAAATCTGAGCTTCAAGTCTGACAGAGAAATGCATAACACGAAGCTGCATACCTTGTAAGAGTGGGCAAGGTAATGTCTTGGGCGTATGATGGTGGCAGACTCAGCAGGTCTTCACTTTTTTTTTTTACTTCATGTATCGTTCACATTTTCGGAGAATTGTGTGGACATGGGATGAAGCATTGCTGAGAGCTCCTAGATTCTGTTCTCTGGTTTCTATATGCCAGCTTCTTTTAGGCATCTTTTTTCTTCCTCTCTTCCTCATTCGAAAATATCCTAGCGTTGTTCCATGGGATGAATTTATTCACGATTGGTGTTATGGGTCCTGCAAGAATAATACATGCGTACTTCCGTTTTCGTCTTAATGTCACGTGATGTGTCATTCACATATGTTTTGTCACATTCTAAGCAAGGGATAGTGTAGACGATGGTTTTGCTTTCACTAGTTGTGTACTGGTTGGATCACGTTTGTAAGTTTTTCAAGGTGCCACTTTATACAGTTGCTGGGTGACCTGTCGGTAAGATTAATATACGGTGTGGATTTACTGGATCTACTTAAGATTGTGTTAAATATTATGTCTGTATTAGGTAAAATGATTGGGGAATCTTCAGTCTGTATGAAGGTACGTAAAATATAATTTTTTGGTTCACCCAAAAAGACATTTGCCATGTAATTTTATCAGCTTCATTCACTCAGATCCTGATCTTTTTTTTTTTTTTTAATTATTCCAGATTTTCTTGCTGAAGAATCTAGATTTCCTGAATCCGTCTTTGAATTTAGTTTAGAGTATATCAGCTATGTAAGTGTTAATGCCGCGATACAAAGGCAAAATATTCAAAAAAGATTGTATTAGGAAATCGTTTCGTGAAGCACTATCTCAACAAGAGCTTATTCTGGATATTGTATTTGTACTCATACTAGCGACCTGTATATCTACAATAAAGGGCGTAATCCTCCTAGACACTAATATCGAGGAGACTTTGCTTCTTATGATAAGTATTTGATCAAATCTAAGTGCATAATAAGTGAGATACCCACTTATCGGCGAGTATCTTTCTCGGTTCTTTGACTGAAGATCATAACTCTTTTTCATAGTACTGTAATTCCTGAATGTTTTGGTAGTGCAATTTTCACATCATTTTTCCCCCTTTATGAGGGTTATAATCCCATTTTTACAAACGATTATAGGAAGACGCAGACAGAGCATGGATGAAAATCTTCACTGGTTCTGCGCAACCCAGAGATAACCCGGATTATTAGTTTGGATCGGGGAAATGGTATAGATACTTCAGTTATTTAGTGATCCAAAGAGAAAGTCTGAAACTCATATTTTTTTCAGTATAAACTAGGAAATTGACACCCTCCCGGCCCAATAAGAATCTGGACATTAGCTTAAGAAAGTTACACCAGCGTCAAGAATAAATGACCAGACACGTCATTCTCAAGTTACAGAAAGAAAACAACGAAAAAAAAAAGTTAGAAGACAAAAATAAAAACTTAGGCAACCATTGTCTCCATTCGTTGATAGTGGTTGGCAATATTGTTTAACGAATTATGTACTCTATGTTTTTTTTTTTATTTAACCATCTTTTGCTTGTTTCCCTCTTCTGTTATTCTGTTTTGTCTTATTTTTCCTACTTTTGGGTCGACTTAATCTTCCCATCACTTGACGTTTTTCTTTTTTTTTTCCCGCAGAGCGAAGACATTAACACAGCCAAGATGGTCGAGCTGGAAAAGCAGCTGGAGCAGCTGGAAGGCCGCAAGAGGCAGCTACAAGAATCTCTCAGGCAAACTGACGTCGCTGCTGATGCTCCTGCTGGTGCTGCAGTTGCAGCTGCTGCGCCTGTCGCCCCGGCCTAAGGTAGAACTATGGAAGAGGCTGCGTGCGCCACCGTCCTTGACGACCTCAACCATATTTTCGAGAATCTATGAACGGGTATGTCACTGCTGAATTACCTGGTCGAAACCAAGATTAACAAGATGTACTGTGATGTACTAGTAATCATTGCTTAAGATGGAAAATAAAATGCACTATTACTGATTAATATATATAAACGGAAAGAAATGCAGGAACAGAGGATTAAACTGGAGAGAGAGAGAGAGAGTGTGTGTGTGTGTGTGTGTGTGGGTGTGTGTGTGTGTGTTAGATAAAACTAAGCAAAATATCAAAGTCTGTGAAGGCAGAGGAGAGGGTCAATATGTGAAACACAATTCTGGACATTCTAGGCAAAATTTTCCTTGTGTAGAATGTATTCATAATGTATTTTTTTATAAAATAAATATTAGTCTAAATTAAAGGACATATCTTACAATATTACTTATAGCAGCGCATATAATACTGTGAATGTTTCTTCGCTGAGCCTCAACAAGATTTCGCATCAGTGTTCCACATGTCATTGAAAATCACAACAATGGTTTTGTACTTTGGTGACATAAGATGATTTCAATATGTATTATATTTTGGGTTAGATTAGGTTAACATAAATTAACCAAATTTAGCCAATTATAAAATAATTATAAAATAACAAAAATGCAAAGATGCATTATAGTGAGAATTTGTTCTATCAGAATAGAAATTGAGAAGTCACAGAGAAGACTTTCCACTTCTGCATCATATTTGCTTTTTCGACTGTCTTAAAAATTGTTAGCTAGTTAATAGTATATTATAATCGAATGTCTGAATTGTTGTTAAATGAGAGGGCACCAAATTTGTTAGCGTTTGTGCTCATTCCAAATTGTCACTGGACTGCATAACAAGTGCGTTCTCAGTTTGTCTTTTCAGTAACTTCAAGTACGTATATGTGTGTGTGTGGGCTGGTCTGTTCCTGCTTCTGTCATCCACATGGCATGTTGGCGTGCAAAATTTGAGAGAAAACGAATTTTATCTGAATTTGTATATTACAAAGCATTCCATGTTAGATAATAATAGTAATAAAATAATGTTTTTATTGTGCAGTAGTAAATGGTGGAATAAATTTATTATTTTTTAATCTTATTGTGTGTTGATACCATATACATAAACAAATAACATTTTTTCAATAACTTGTGGACTGATACATTCCGTTACTGTGATATACTTACTATGGATCATACTACTGCTTATATATACATGTCATAATAAAATAAAGTGATCAAAATTTTAAATGCGTTTTTAAGAAGACTCATACCTATTTACATAGATAATAAAACATTAAAAAAAAAAAAGCCAAATCCATCATAGTCATACAAAGTTAAGTCATTCATCTAAAAATGAACAGACTCGAAATCCGTCACTCCACTGATTTAATAGTAACATGGAAGGGACAATAGCTAGATAAACACTGCATGCGGTGGAGTCAGGCGGTCTGAATACTAGTTGTAAGTTGAAGATAGTGGCTATTACCAGTTTTTCCTGGTTGATATATACTCTAACATATAGATGCATGTCTCAGCGTGTACATGCTGAGAATTTTTTGTAACCCCTATTTTATAGATTAAAGGTTCTTCACAGGTTGTGAACATGTTATATGCGGCCATAAAAAAAACCTTGTGTAGCCGATATGCTTTATTACTCACGAAATCGTAATGGTACGATTGCAAACAAACCACACCACGGGTGGGGTTAGAACCAGCGATCAGTGTCTTAAAACTCCAGACCGACGCGTTAGCCACTGGGCCAGCTGGCTACAAGAAGATTAATCCAACTAGGTATATTTATACACCATAGGAAGGTGGCTAACGCGTCGGTCTGGAGTTTTATGACTCTCTGATTTCGGGTTCTAACCCCACCTGTGGTATGGTTTGATATGCTTTAAACTCCCACTAACTAGCCTACCAGTACATGAAAAGACCGGAGACTTTCGTTATTTTCCTTTGAGAGGTCAGATACTACCCCTCATGGTTAGGACCCAACTGGTTGCCTTGTTATATCAAATCTCATTAATAGGCTTAAGATCCTGGTATCTGACAGTGGAGGACATAAGGTACCAGAGATATGTAAACTACTTTTTTGTAAATTCGCCGGTATAATCACCAAGCCCGGGCCTTTTCCAAGAGGTGGCCAGGCCTTGGCTCTCTGTCGTGGGAGTGTCTCAGACTAATGTCTGCCATGGGAGGAGGTACAAGTACCTCCTCATCATTTGGGACTAGCTGTTCCTAGGCCTAGCCCCATTCCCCGCCTCCACAGGGTTTGAAGGGAGAAGCTAGGCACTTTGGGCTGCCACAAACCCCACCCACACTGGGCTCGAAGGGTGTGGCAACTGCATAGCAACAGACGATGTCAGGAGGTGCAAGGGGAGCAAGCACTACAGGATCATTTTGGAGCCATACCCCAACTTTGGGCATTAAGCCCGAGCGCTGGGGAAGTTCAAGAATGCCTCTTGCTGTGTGTGTTGCTGCTGCTGCTACTTCACTTGTCCGTTGCACTCTGAAAAATGTGTAAACATAGGTTAGGTTAGGTAAGGTTCGTCAGGACACAGTACAAGTGTTTCTTGACGAAGGTCTTAGTCAGATGATGACCCGCTGTTGGAGCTTTTGGTCATCTGACCGAGGCCTTCCGCTGCCTTACCGGTCTACCCCTTTAAAAATTAGGGTTTTAAGTAGATGTTGATGTGTAAACATGAGATAGTATGTATATATATATATACATGTATCAGTTGCTTAACAGTATTTAATGCAAATCGTCTACAGAAGGATCATTAAGGGTGCATGCAACCTTTCCACCACCAGTCAAGTAAACTTTGATTCCTAAATAGGAATCAAAGTAAATTCTCACATTATATGCATTGAGAGACATACACCTCAAGGTGAGTATATGCTCATGAAATATTCTTTCTCAAACTTATATAACAGTGAATATGAGAACTTAGAGTCTGACAGAATACGAGAAAGAAGTGTTGAACGCATATAAGTAAGTATATTTATTCAGGTACACATAAATACAGTTACATAAATTATCATACATAGCACCATATGTGTAGCCTGCCTAGGATATCCCAAAAAAGTCAGATTAATGCATTCACCCAATGGTTCCTGTAGTAAATAGCTGTCAGAAGCACATATAAGTAGTAAATTATCCTAGGTTAAATCTTTTATAAATTATCACCCGTGTATGGCAAAAACTATTAGCTGCTTACTGGAGCCATTCAATAAATTTAAAATAACCTCGTAAAATTACTCATTGATTAGCTCAATATACGATCAGTGTCCTTACAAACTTAATTGTACTTACTGTACGAGTTAAGTACGTAAATACCTATGAAGAAAATCAAACTAATTTTTGGTTCACCATTTAGTTTATTTTAGTGTACCATGAAAATTGTTTTCTTTCTTCTACTGTCATCGTTCTCGTTTATTACGTTAGGTATAACTGTGAAAGTTCTCTCTAACGGTGAAAAATAACTGAACAGTTAGAGTAATAATACACTAATAATAATAATTATAATAATAATCTTAATTTCTACAAGTACATGATACAACTTATACCGACCTAGCATGCTTAAGCATGCTAGTGGCTTTCTTTGTGCTTAACTACTAAGTAAGTTTATTCACGCATACACAAATACAGTTACATAGATTATCATACATAGCAGCATATGTGTAGAGATCCCAGGATAACCCAAAAAAGTCAGACAAAGTAACTTATTTCCATTGGGGTCCTTTAACAATACTTTATTATATGTAAACTACAGTTGCAGTATGGTGCACCAGTGGTACCTTATGTCCACCATTGCAAAGCCCAGTCCAGACTATCTAAGGTACACTACAACACCCCAGGATGCGGCCCACAACAGTCGACTAACATCCAGGTACCTACCTACTGCTAGGTAGGTACCTGTAAGGAAACATGCCCAACGGGGTCAAACCACGGACACTCAGTGTGTGAGCTGAGTGCACTACCAACCGAGCAAAGTGCAAAGGTTTGCAACGAGACTAGTCCCGGAGCAAAGGGGCACAACTGGACGTTGAAGACTCAGACGAAGCAGAGGGATGTTAGAAAATATTTCTTCAGCCATAGAGCTGTCAGGAAGTGGAACAGTCTAGAAAGTGAGGTAGTGAAGGCAGGTACCATATATAGCTTTAAGAAGAGGTATGATAAAGCTCATGGAGCAGGGAGAGCGTGGACCTAGAGGCAACCAGTGAAGAGGCAGGGCCAGGAACTATGAATCGACCCCTACAACCACAATTAGATGAGTACAATTAGATGAGAACGGAACACCCTAAGATAATATAAGTCTCAATTGCAAAAATCTATAGGCGGTTTTACAAATAATAGTATTACCTAAAAAAGACAAATAATGTGACTTATCTCCAATAGCGGGGTCGAAGAAGAAAAGAACTGTTTCCGGATTATTAACCCGGAGAACAGTAAGTAACCTAGGATAACGGGACCTTAATAAGGTCCTAGGACCGAAACGTTTTATAATAAATATGTCTTAGTGTTTGTTCACTCATTTTTTAAACTAATTTCTCAGTATCAGAGAGACACTGGAGAAGAGAAAAGAAGAAACTTTCTCTGTATCTATTATACAATTAGCCAGAGTGCAAGAAATAAAAATAGAGAAAATGAATCGAAATAAAAAAGATATAATTGCAATAAACATGCCCTTGGTCAGTTCACCAAGAACCAGCAGCACTTCGTACAGAAATGTTACAATGACGTATCGGTCAGGCCTGACTCACTGTCAAATCACAATTGAGAGAATAAGAAGCAGGGACTGCCAGAAGACAGAATGGAGAAAGGAGGAGAACGAGAGTAGTAGTATTAGTAGTAATAGTAGTTGTGTGGTGGTGGTGGTAGTAGTAGCGGTAATGGTAAAACAGGTGGCCGAAGTAATAGCAGTAAATAAAATAGCAGCGGTGGAAGTGGTAGTATAAAAAAAACACAGGGGTACTGAAAGAGAGCTAATGGCCTTCCGTTTTGAAGGTGAGGGCCAATAAAGCACTGCTTCATCTTCCTTCCCCACTGATGTCTTTCTTGACCCAACTGGCCTTCGAGTGCACTCTAAAACGTTTTTCCTTTCAAGGTAAATTCTATTCTCAATCTATTGGTGTTGCTATGGGCTCTCCTCGGTCACCTGTATTTGCTAACCTTAATAAGGAATATTTCTATACATTCCTACTTTCTACCTTTTCTTGATACCCGTAACAATCTTGCTCCTTTAAAATTCAAAGGTGAAAGGGAATCAAACTCTCTTTTTCCTTTCCTTGATGTTCATGTCCACTGATCTGTGACTTTCTTTATCATATTACTGCAAGCACAGTGGGATGCACATAAACTATTTTCTGTCATGCTTCTCTCTCACACTTTTCCTGTGAAATCTGTACTTTTCTTACCTACATTTCCCATCTTCAAAACCTTAACAACATTTTCTGCCCTCTAGCTATCAAATTGCTTTTCGTCAGACTAATACCCTTCGCATTAATTTTTCATACTTCTCTTATTACTGATGCTTCCATTGTTTACTCTATTTCCTGCTCTATCTGTCCTCTCCAATACTTTGGTGAAACCAGCAGCTCTCTTTCTGACAGATACGAAAGATGTGTTCGTATTGGAGACATCAATAATGTTTTTTTCTATCATGTCTGAGATTACATCCATCCTATTAACTGGTCCTCTGCTAAAGCTATCCACTCTTCTTCTAGCCTTCAAAAACACCAACTTGTTGAAGGAGCTCTTATTGACACACAACTTTTCTAACATGAATCTTAGTTATGACTTTGTTTCTGTAGATGTCTGACTTTCTCGTTATGTTGTCAAATATTCTAAACTTCAGAACATCCGTGACTTGACCTAACCTTGGTCGACTCCTCTCTTTCCCATTCATTTGTCTTCTGCATTATCTTTTTTCTTTGCGTTTCCTGTCTTCTACCTTGGTGGGTTCTGTCGCCGCCACGTGGGCGCTGACCTACAGAAGCTACCCTATAAAAACTACTTACTACTTTTAATAACGTACTACCTATTCCATACATTTGCAACATTTGCCACATTGCTCTCCTATCCACCTTAACACAAGCTGTATCTAAATCCAGAAATGCAACAGAAAGTTGTTTACCTTTATCTAAATAATGTTTAATTGGTCTACGGATCTCCTACCCTCCCTAAATCATCCGTGTTCCTCTTCAATCGTACTTTTAACAATATGTTTACCCCACTTCCCATACGTAAGCGTTTATTTTCCCAGATTTACTAGGTATAAGAAGCAAGTGTTATCAGGAGCCAGTAGTATCAGGAGCCGGTGGTATCAGGAGCCGGTGGTATCAGGAGCTGGAGTTATCGGAGTAATCAAAAGTTGGGGGTTTACCAATTTGAGAGCTATTAGAAGCAGGGCTTAATCGGGGGGACATTAGAAGCAGGAGGTTTCAGAGTGAAAGTTACCAGAGGAAGGGTAATCAAATTGAAAGTTATCAGAAGCAGGGGGGTATTAAAGTGAGTTATTAGAAGTAGGGGTTGTCATGGTAAGAAGAATGAGAAGCATGGGATATCGGGGTGAGTTATCCGACGGAAGGGTTATCGGGACAAGAGAGTTATCACAAACAGGGGTTAACAATCTGAGAGTTATCAGAAACATGGGTTTTCAGAGACATGGATTATCATGGACGAGTTTTATCAGAAGCAGGGGTACGAGTTATCAAGGACAAGGGGATTATCAAGGAAATGGGTTATTAAGAGCAGAGGTTATCAAATATATGGGTTATCACGGTCACGATATCAGGGGAAGGGATTTTCAGGAGCAGTAGTTATAGGTGACTGGGGTAGCCCCTTTGGGTTGCATCACGACAGTAATAAGTGGAGTCGCTGGACATAGAGGAGTGACTTTAACCAAGACTAACATGGAATGGATGCAACTATATGTCCTTCCCAGGTCAAGCATTGTTGACCATTCATACGTTTTAGCTCACAAAAAATATTCACTGTTAATATTCTCTTCAAATTAATGCCTAATTGTTATTATGATCATTAATATCCGACGGGATAAACTAATTACAGGCTGAAAAATCTACCCTGCTGTGATTTTTTTTTTTTTTTTTTTTTTGAAAACATGGTTCTAATATTGTATTTCATGAATCGCTAAATCCATATGGGTTATTAAGCGATAAATAAAAGGAGTGGAGGATTGATCCTCCGTCACTGTATAGGTCATTCTGCGAAAAATAGTTGTGTTTGATTTTAATAAATTGTAGGTGACTAATAGGTCTTATTTTACCCTACCCCAGTTTTTAATACACTGTCTACGTAAGTCTAATTGTCACACTGCCGACAATATTAAATAAAAACATGTTGCAGAAAATGTTTTTATTGGGACATCGTTTCGCTCTGTATTATAGATTTTTATCAAGTTGTGTAACGTGTTTTGTTTCTCCATTATCTACTCATTTAATATTCATAATATTTCAGCGTCATTGCTTCTTAGTTTCGTTTTTTCATGTTCACTGACATTAACTATTAGTACTCTCTCTCTCTCTCTCTCTCTCTCTCTCTCTCTCTCTCTCTCTCTCTCTCTCTCTCTCTCTCTCTGTTGTTAATACCAGTTCCCTAAATAAACACTCGTTGCATAACAAACTTTCATGAGTACGAAATTTCGCAATGAGTGCTTATCATGACTGTACTCAGAGCGAAATATTGTCCTAACATTGTTCGTAATTCTGCCAACATCATTACAACGAACCTTTTCTTCATAATCGTCAAAAGTACTGTCAATAATGTCAAAATTATCTACAGGCCATGTATTATAAATGTAGCCACCAGTATGACGGTTAGTAGGTGTGTTCCCTGTGATTCCATATTAGTATTCTCCAACGCCTCAAAACTGATTACCTCCCAATCTGTGGTTAGAGTATAATTAATGTTAGTGTCTAGGTTTCTTAATGACCCTCGTAAAATCGACGGACCTAAAAAATTAGCAAGTAACCGCAGTCTACACTGCGTACACTGTGTAGGAGGGAGCAGTTTAGTTGGAAGTTGGACCCAGTAGTAGCAGGACTCCTGCTTGGCACACTGAGATATCACTACACATTAAGCCTCAAGTAGAGCATACAATGTCTTCCCTTTCCGGGCCTTCTCACTTCCCTATTTAACCCACAACAGTAGGCCATTTATATCTACCAAGTCTTTTTGTTTAAAGAATACATAATGCTTATTCAGCATAGTTCTTCAGTGTAACCGACTCACCATAACTGATGAAACATGAAATTTGTAAACTCACCCGAATTTCTGTTTTATCGCAGTAGCCGTGCCAGCAGCATCAGCAACAACAGTAGCAGTGGCAGCAGCAGCCAGTAATTGCCGGGGCAGCAGCGGCAATGGCCGGGTCAGAAGCAGCAGCAGTAACCGTGGCAGCAGTAGTAGCTGTGGCAGCAGCAGCAGCAGTAGTATCTGTGGCAGCAGCAGTAGCAGTAGTATCTGTGGCAGCAGCAGCAGCAGTAGTAACTGTGGCAGCAGCAGCAGCAGTAGTAGCTGTGGCAGCAGCAGCAGCAGTAGTAACTGTGGCAGCAGCAGTAGTAACTGTGGCAGCAGCAGTAGTAACTGTGGCAGCAGCAGTAGTAACTGTGGCAGCAGCAGCAGCAGTAGTAGCTGTGGCAGCAGCAGCAGCAGTAGTAGCTGTGGCAGCAGCAGCAGCAGCAGCAGCAGTAGCACCTGATACATCTCTAAACTTTTCGGAATCTTTAATCAATGTTCACATTATTTAACTATTATTTGTTTACACTCCAGTATCGCCAATGTGGCCACCCATTACGGGTACTGTGCTAATCGTCACGTATGTGCAAACAATATAATACTAGCAGCAGTATTGGTTGGTATACCAGCAAGAATAATACTAGCACAATTTAAAAAAAAAAAAAACATACCACGGTAGGGGACACCGCGGCGGTCTGGAGTTTTATGAGTGTAGATGAATGGTTCAGAGAACCGACAAGTTATAAATTAGACACATATGCAACACTTGGGTATCTTTATTGAGGAAACGTTTCGCCACACAGTGGCTTCATCAGTCCAATACAAAGTGGAAAGTGCAGCCTTGTGCTGCACTTCTAACAAGATTGATGGACTGAACACATCGACTCCAGGCCTAGGGACTGATTACCTCAATTTCCTCCTCTCCTTACACCTTTCTACTTTGTATTGGACTGATGAAGCCACTGTGTGGCGAAACGTTTCCTCAATAAAGATACCCAAGTGTTGCATATGTGTCTAATTTATAGTTTTATGACTCTCTGATCGCGGGTTCTATCCCCGCCCGTGGAATGGTTTGTTTGCAATCGTATCATTACGATTTCGTGAGACTAGCACAATTAACGGTTGTGGTAGGAGTATCCTCAGCAGGATTGGAAGTGATAACAGCAATAACGGTACTAGCAGCTGAAGTCATAGTAAATAGTAAATAGAACAGAGAAATGTTATGGTTATTGGAACGTTTACGAGGAATCTCAATGGTTACGTAAATTTTATTCTGCCTTTTGGTTGGTTGAAGTATGCTAGCGTCTATCGTTGAACGTTGTACGACCGTGAAGTTCAGCTGTGTACACATTTTTAAACGGATCTAAAAAGAAAAAAAAATGCGCTACATCGCTAATGTGCCCCAGGCGGTGCAGAGCGAAATTTACCTATTTATAAATGGTTGTGCAAAGGACAGGCTTAGCAAGGATATGCAATTGTTTCACGGACTTTTGACACAAAGTTTTGAAGTCATGTTTCATATTTTATTCTTTTACGCCAGAGTATGTAACTGCATCATGGGATCTTTCCTCTCTTCGACAGCGAAATTGCTTTCACTTTTGTTGTCCTCGCACTCCAACAACAGTTTACTGTCAGTGAATATACAGTAGAATTCTTTTCAATAAAATTTTTGTTCTTAGTTTACGAGTGTCATACCAGACCGATTGCTCGCGTAGATCATTCTCAGTCCTGTGAGATAGTAAGATATTTTTTTTTTCTGATAAACCATACCTTGCCCTCTCCATATGTGGCTTAATGAAGATATCGGCAGATTTTTGTTTTATTATTGATGAGTTTTCTGAGTACTGAATACCTATGGAGGAGCTGACGGCAACTTTCTCAACGGGTTGAGCCTAAATTGGGGCCATTTCTTATTTCGTAAACGTTCTCTGATTTGAATTGAATTGTTTATTTTGTTTGGAGTGCTACAATTGGATCTGGCACTGCTTTGATTATATAGTGATTATTGTTGTCATTATGGTATGTTATTTGCCAGTACATTATTCACGAGAGGAGTAATATGGTATTGATAGTAAAATTTGAGGTTAGTTGAATTGATGATAAAGTTACGAACTATTTACTTTAAAAATACTAAACAACCAAGTTGTTTTAGCACTCTGTAAACTATAAAAAGTAACCAACAAATCTTGCTTTATGTTGCAAGTATGTCAAACAACGTAGCTGAATATGATTTCCCTGCAATATTCTAAGTTCAAAACGAATTAATATCTGCAACTTCCCAGACTGTCAAACGCCGTATAAAGATTTACGCCCAATTTGTGAGTTAGTTGTGAAACGAATGAATGAAAAAGTATAGGATCACCCGAAGATTGCCTCCCACCTTCCCACCAGAGGGAAAACACTTAACTGATGTTATGGCGGTGCCGTGTAGCTTCGTGGTGAGAGAATTCAACTTACAAAGTCCCTGGCCTCAGTTTCCTGGCATGGGCAAACATAGAGAAGTTTCTGTATACTCCTGCTTTCCCTGCCCATCTAGCAACAAAAATAGGTACCTCTTTGTTAACCGACTGTTTTGAGTCGCATCCAAGTACTTGTAGAATGTCATATCCTGTGTAAAAAAACACTCCAGAACTGTCTAATAAAACTCCAGTACACTTACAACATTACGATATTAATTATAAAAAAACTGATGCTATAAATTCAGATAAATTCAGCTGTTTCATACTAAAAATATTTTAGGCTTAGTTGCTAGACTAATTTTGTTGCAAAATTAACAACTGACACTCATAAATTTACATACGTTTTGTTAACTCTTTTACATCTTATAATTTCGAGAGAGAATGAAAAGAGCAGTAAACCTGTCAGAGAATAAAACATATATCCTCCTTGTTACACTCACACTAGGAGGGTAGAGCTCTGCATGTTTGGTGTCTACCAATCGTGAGATTTTTCACAAGAATCAAAATTTAGCTGCCTACTTATTTTAATTTGTTTCTGCCATTTCTGTTTATTGATATCTTATGATATCGCTGGCCCAGTGGCTAGCGCGTCGGTCTGGAGTTTTATGATTCTGATCGCGGGTTCAATCCCACCCGTGGTATGGTTTGGGGCACGACTAGTTTGTTAGTCCTACTTTATCTAAATGTTAACCATTCTTCAATGGATATTTTCTGTGTTTACAGCACAACTAAATTTGACTGAATTTTCATTGCTAAATAGTTGTAACATTTTTATCCAACTTGTGGGGTTTTGCTCTTCAGGAAACTGAAAAATGTCTTCTGAGGAGGGTCGTTGTCATTTAATAATAATCGATCAGTGGTTATGCATCCACTTGCATACCGGTAATAAATTTTCCATTTAAAGAACAAAAGATCACTACAGAGCAGTAATAGGGGTGTTTATTTTTAGGAAAAAGGAAAAATAATCTGAAGTGGATCCTAGTCATATTATAAACTTCTTGAAAGATTTGTTCATTTGACAGAATCTTTCTTCTTACTTGTTCACTACTAAAAAGTTCAGCATCACATAATATGTATTTTTTTTATATTGTGTAGAAAGCCTAAAAGGATTCACCCCCCACAGCAGCTTTTTAGCATGTACCGGAGTGTCCTATAAGTTACCACATGTCCAAAAATGTGCCAAACACCCCACATATCCTAGGAAATACAAAATAGTGTCCTAGGATATACAACATATTGTACTCTGATATAACATTATGTCTCGTAGAATATAGAACATAATGTCTTATGATGTATCACAGTCTACTAGAAAGGAGCACGAATCAACACTCGAACTTTAAGAATGGTTAAAAATATAGACAATTTATTAAAGAGCTCTATCATAATATATATCACTCCTCTAATGCTAAGTATTTTCTTCCACAACACCAAGTAATGTTTCTTTCATATTGAGACAAAGTCTTTCCCTAGTGGCATCTCTCCGGGACCTTATCACATTACCAGGCATGGGAGAGGCAGCGAGGCCCTTGCAGTCGACCTCCGATAATCTCGTTTTCTTAGGAAAATGGATCTCGTGAAGTGTATTAAATAGTGGTTTGCCTTTGCATCGTTTTGTTACTCGCTGATCCTTTCCAACCAGAGTGAATAGTAATACACGGTCGAATGGAACTAGTAAATAGCGCAGTTGTCTTGGCTGTGGTTGGACCCAATTTACACCGGGAGGGTCATGATGCTGAGTACAGGGATACTCAAAGTAATTTCACGGAATGAATGTCATACCCTTTTATAAATAAAGTTGGCAATTTGGCACTTCTGCACTAGAGTAGCAATTCCAGCCATCTAAGTATGACACACCAGTCATGAAAGTTTGAAGCCGATCAGAACGGGCTTCTAAATAGGTGAAAATCTGAAGCCGATCAGATGAGACGTCTTAAGTTATAAAGGAAAATCATGAATGTAGATGAATGGGTCAGAGAACCGACAAGTTGATAAATTAGACACATGTGCAACACTTGGATATATTTAAAGAGGAAACGTTTCGCCACATAGTGGCTTCATTTGTCAAATGTGATACCTCATACGACTGCTGCACCTCACCTGCCTACAGTATATAAGCCACTTCTTCGCACATATGCTGTATTCTTTTCAAGATTGATGGACTGATTACATCGACTCAAGGCTGAGGGACTGATTACCTCAAACTCCTCCTGTTCTTCACCATTCTCCTTTGTATGGACTGATGAAGCCACTGTGTGGCGAAACGTTTCCTCATTAAAGATACCCAAGTGTTGCATATGCGAAAATCATGAAGGCATGATTTTCCATTATAGTCGTACTTATTAAATATAATATTCAAGAGATCAATGAACTAGTGAAACTTAAAATTTGGTACGCAATATTGCTCTGGCTCATGGACTATATGTAGGCTTACCATAATTTCTTTGACTCAAACCGGGACATTTTTACGGTTTTGAAAAAAGAAAAAGAAACGTTCATGAAATATCAAGTAGGTATATTTTCTCCAATGCAAACAAATAAGGTGTAAAATGTACCAATTTCTCAATTAGCGAATACAGAATCGATAAGAACAAAAAGTATAGATTATGGAATCACTCTCTGGAGAACCTTTCGTAAATGGTCCAAGTCTTTATTTTCTCATAAAGCTCACTGCAACTTAAATCAATGTTTATTTTACAGTACATACCTCTTTTACTGTAGATTCAGTCATTCTACCTCTTTCCTGAGATCATACATTGTTCATCAGCTATGTTTCTGTCCGAGACAAATTGACACAAACTGACCGGGACTTCTGGACAGGACTTTGAAAACGGGACGTTTAGTAAGCCTAGCTCATACAGAGTTTTGCAGTCAGTGCTATCGAACAAATCTAGAAGACACCTTAATGTTATTTTCCCCGCTCAGATTTTCTTATTAACCTCACAGTTAAATTTTGCCTCTAAGATATCAATTTCGTTGATATGAAATGAAAAAGTTTAATAAATTGTTATATTTACACACTGGCTCCAGTAATAACCTCAAGCTGTCTAAAGAACAGCGAAGTTATAATGAAAAATGAAAGAAATGCAGTATAATGCGATCCCTTACTAACAACGTTTCGCCCACACATCGAACTATATTATGCCACAAACAGATCTCTTTGACTTGATAAAACCCATTGTGTGGACGAAATGTAATAAAGGATCGCATTATGCTGCATTTATTTCTCCATTTTCCATCGTGTCGGTATTTTATATCATTTATCTCCAAGGCAAATATTGCCTGAAGTTAGTGATTAATGTATGTTGCAAACGGTGCTAAAACTTCCAAATACGAAAGTAACCCAAGTTTTCTCATTTTTTATCAATGCTAATATGCCACTTAGTTTTTTAATAAAATAAAAATTTCATAAAACTGACAAAATTTTAAATTATTATGTTCATTATTTTAGCCCTCATTGCGGTTCCAATTCTTCCTAGGCTGCTTCTTTTAATGGGATCCAGTCATCTGTGTTGACACGAGATTAAGGGATAAAGTTTAGCATGTCCCTGACATACATTCTCTAGCAGGTTATAAAGAAATTGATTTTAAAGCTAAAAACTAAAGTGTAGAAAGAATTTAAGATATTTTCAGTACTCGCAATCTTCTCGTGAGGCTTCGGAGCCATGATTGTACCCAGCAATGTCAAGTTCAGCCCCTCAACTGATCTGGTTAGGGTAGGTAAGGTTTGTCAGGAAACAGGACAAGTGTTTCCTGACTCGGGTCTTAGTCATATAATGACCCGTATCTGGAACTTTTGATCATCAGACCGAGGCCTTCCGCTGGCTTACCGGTCCACCATTTTAAAATTTATGGTTATAATTACAACCATTAGCATGTAATTTATCTAATGGATGGCTGTCACACGGTAAAGAAATTCAATACTCAGATGCCGATAAAACATTTCGGAAACCATATTGTCGAGAAGATAATATCAACTGATAATCTGAAACTGCTGTCTGTTGTTGTCAAACTGTCTAAAAAAAAAAAAAAATCTGACAACGACTGTCATCAGTAGCAATGATCTGAAAGTGCTGGCCTCTGTCAGCTATGAAGCCTGTTGGATTTGCTGCTTTTGAACATCCTTTGTTGAACAAAAGGTCACAATACCGTGACTGGAACAACACATAAATAATCAGCACATAAGAGAGAAACTTATAACGACGTTTCGGGCCAACTTGGACCATTTACAGTCGCATTGTGACTTGCAAACGGTCCATTTCGGACCGAAACGTCGTCATAGGCGTCTCATAAGAACATAAGAACATAAGAAAGAAGGAACACTGCAGCAGGCCTACTGGCCCATGCGAGGCAGGTCCAAATCTCCAACGGCTTAAGCCCCGACCCAGCCAGGTCAGGTTACATTCACTTAAGGAGGGAACACTGCATCTGACCTAGCACAGGCTAGTCAGGACCAACTCACACCCAACCGCACCCACTCATATAATTGTCTAGTTGACCACCTGGTCAGCCGACCACCTGGTCAGGTCACTTCCACTTAAGGAATTAGTACAGCTACTGACCTGGTAATACAAGCTAGTCAGGTCCAAATTCACACCCATCCACACCCACCCATGTATTTATCTAACCTATTTTTAAAACTACACAACGTCTTAGCATCTATGACGGTACTCGGGAGTTTGTTCCACTCATCCACAACTCTATTACCAAACCAGTGCTTTCCTATATCCTTCCTGAATCTGAACTTTTCCAACTTGAAACCATTGCTGCGAGTCCTGTCTTGGCTGGATATTTTCAGCACGATATTTACATCCCCTTTATTTATTCCTGTTTTCCATTTATACACCTCAATCATATCCCCCCTAATTCTACGCCTTTCTAGAGAGTGCAGATTCAGGGCCCTCAGTCTATCCTCATATTGAAGATTTCTGATACATGGGATCAACTTTGTCATCCTCCTTTGTACGTTTTCCAGTGCATTTATATCCATTCTGTAATACGGTGACCAGAACTGTGCAGCATAATCTAAATGAGGCCTAACCAAAGATATATAGAGTTGTAGAACAACCTGAGGACTTCTATTATTTATACTTCTTGATATGAAGCCAAGGATTCTGTTAGCTTTATTGCGAACACTTATGCACTGTTGTCTTGGCTTCAGATTACTACTAACCAGAACTCCTAAATCCTTATCGCAATCACAAGTAATAAGATCTACATTATTCAGCTTATATGTGGCATGGTTATTGTCCTGCCCAACATTTAGAACTTTGCATTTGTTTACATTAAACTGCATCTGCCACTTCTCCGACCACTGCATCAGTCTATTCAAATCATCCTGGAGTGCTCTAATGTCCTCATTTGAATGAATTGGACGACCTATTTTGGTGTCATCAGCAAATTTACTTATGTTACTATTTATTCCCTCATCTATGTCGTTTATGTAAATTGTAAACAACAGGGGGCCCAAAACTGACCCCTGTGGAACACCGCTTGAGACGCGCCCCCATTCCGATTTCTCTCCATTTATGCAAACTCTCTGCCGCCTATTTGTCAACCATGCCTCTACCCAGGAAAAAATTTCTCCTGCTATTCCGTGTGCCTTAAGTTTCCTCAGTAGCCTCTGATGTGGAACTTTATCGAAAGCCTTACTGAAGTCCATATACACAATATCATATTCATTACCATGATCTACCTCCTCAAACACCTTAGTGAAAAAAGTTAGTAAATTCGTAAGACAGGAACGCCCCTTAGTAAAACCGTGTTGAGATTCATTAATCAATTTATGCTTTTCAAGATGGCTACGAATTGCCTCGGCAATTATTGATTCCATAAATTTACCAACTATGGAGGTAAGGCTTATTGGTCTATAGACTGTATTATAAATATATTCTTTACACTTGACAACAACATAATTTATTTCCCATGTTTTCGACTACTGCGTCAACCCTACCAGGTCACTTATATTATGCATGTAGGTTTTTCCTTCCAGATATTGTCGTATGTATATTTTGCTACTTACGATATTATTATTATTTCAGGATTAGGTCAAAGCCCTGATGGACCTTATGCTTTACAAAGAGATACTCATATGCTGCTCCGTTCGGAACCATTCATTATACCCAATTAGGAATCAGTCGTTAATCCAGGCTTGAAATTGGTCTCTAATAACATTCACGTATATTATAGCCAGCAACCCTCGACATGGGGTGCCTTATTCAAAGATTTTTTTTCTTGCGATTGTATATTGTATAGAGATTTTTTGTATCACAGTTTTTAAGAACATAATTAAAGAACACTAATAAGATTTATATGTATGTATGTACACACAGAAATACACAAAGGTTATGTGAATTCTTATGTTTGACCTCCACAGTCCTTGACTCTTCGGTGAAAGTGTTGGGCCCCTCTTCATTTAACAAGCTTGGTAAAGGCTAATTTTTTTTATGTGATCTACCATCACCTAAAAATAATTGTAATCCCAATTACAATTATAAAAGATGACAATCAAAATTCTTTATTTCTTATATTGTTTCCACTCAAGCTCCAGTGAACGAAACGTGCTAAGTGCTTCATAGACTATTTTATTCTACAGTTTGTGAGTATTGCTATACCAAGTACTAGTACTACATAAGCAGCTTCATGTTTCTTCACCTTCGTAAACTAAGAGCGACCTCAGCAGATAAATGACATCAAAAGTATTCATGTTATCTTAGGGACTATGTACTCACTCAATCCTGACTCACTTCAATTCCTCCTCGCCCTCTCCCTCCGTCCCACTTCCTTCTCTGTGCTTGAGCTGAGGTCCCACCGTTACCATCCACAGAGAGGATCAAACTAGACAGGGAAATTGAGTTAGTGGTGGAAGTTAATGGATTCCTCCAGATAATTCTCCATTGTGGGGGAAGATGCAAGTAAGGAGAGTGAGGGAGAGAGAGAGGAGGAAGAAGGGGGGAGGTCGGAGAATAAAGAGAGAAGGACAAGATAAGCGAAGAGACGAGGCTGTGTGAAAAAAGTGTCGCTTGTGTCGTGATTATACTCCAACAATTCAACCTTTGTCAACGATGAGAAGCTCAGCGTGAGGTGTTCAATATAAGTTTAGGTCTTGGCTATATGAAAAAGGAGACGGTGAGGAATGGGGATGGAGGAAAGGGGTAAAAGAGAGAGAGAGAGAGAGAGAGAGAGAGAGAGAGATTGGGAAAGGAGATAGGAGAGGACTTCTGCACTTGATACCGATACTATCTAACGAGGAATAAAAATATTCCACCGTATTGGAAAAAGGAACAATAATTTTTCATTGGGATGATATATATATATATATATATATATATATATATATATATATATATATATATATATATATATATATATATATATATATATATATATATATATATATAATGGAAGATATGGACTACGATTATATTTAGTAATAGTAATATATATAGTAGTTTATTTGGACATGATACAAAGAGTTACAATTTATTATGAGATGTTATGAGGTGTACATGCCAAAAGCCCCTAATATGCAGGGCATTTTGGGCAGACTTAAAATTAACTTAAAACTAAATGGTAAGAATTTTAGTAGATAGTTTACAATATGAGTATAGTTGAGTATTTAAGCTATGAAATTTGAATAGTTTAGACTATAGACATTTTTGAAACATAGTTTTATGCTTTTGTCTTATTTATAAAATTAATTAAATTAGATTAAACAATATGTGTTGCAATATTTGTTGCAATAGTACTAATACTACTGCAATATGCAATAGTACTAGTACTACTGCAATAGTACTAGATGGGAAAATCAGGTAGGAGAGAATTTCTGCACTTTACACCGAGACAATCTGACTCTGGTAATGAACGACTTTCAATGAATAAATAGGATACTGGTCAGGGACTCGGTCTGTGGTCCTTGTACATACTAGGCCCAACATTGTAACTACTCGGTTACGAAATTACGAAATTTTACCACCAACTCAACTGTGTCTAGGTTGTATCAACAGCACCACCTGAATGAATTTAGATGTGACAAAAAACCTTCTTTGACTGAAGGATGGGACAGTAGGTTCAAAGTTGGTGCCACTGACACAACCAAATCACATTTATGTTGGTTTTAATATCCTATTTTAAGCTCGCTGAGTGGTCACGATATTGGGCTTGGTGTGTACAAAGAGTACGGTTCAGGTCCCTGAAACTATTCTGTTTTTATTGTCCTTGGTCAGTTTAATATAGACCGTTTCTGATTTTGGTTTTCGTGTGATAACTTAAGAGTTTCTCTTCTGATCGGCTTGAAATTTTATGTAAGCATGATACTAGTAGGATTCATATTCCCCGTAGTGAGATCCCACCACTGCCACCAAATGTATTGTGAGGGAAAATCCACCTATCCACAGAAGATAATCTGTTAGGAAATTTAAAACAGTAAGAAAAGATATACTCTAATACGATGGGATCGGGAAGTATTTGGATGGTATAAATTATTTAATTCTTCCATGTGAGAGTGGTCTATGTCTATGATCTTTACCGATTACCACTGCATTAATAATTTTATTAGAAAATTAGTAAAAAATGTCCTGGACAGACTTATACACAAATCAAGCAATTTGAGGAATTACCATTTAATTAACTGTCAGACTGAATCTCACATGAAGTATTCTATATTTTTTTCAGTATATATTACTAGCAACAGAAAGAAAGGCCGTTATTTCTAGAGCAGAGTAAATACATACTAGAAGATGAACCATTGGATTACTGATGTAATGATGATGCTAGCAATTCTGCAGCATCTGGCCTGAAATGTGCGAATCAAAATGCCACAGCTGAAAATTGTTCTTCTAACTACGATACATGTATGGTCCGTAGTTGTATTTAGTTCTTATGAATGTATTCTATTTACTTTAAAGTAATTCTTATTAATGTATTTTTATCATGTAAATCCTTGTTATTATTACATTCTTCGGGCGTCGCTAAACATGAAGGAGTCCTACAGCGTCAGGTTCCAGGTTCCAGTTCCTTTGATCAAGAATCCTTCACCAGTATCAATGTCCTTCCTTTGAAGACTTTTCTTCATGGTAATACTAAATTTGTATATACAATTTTTAGTAAAATCAGAATATTTAGAATGTATATACAATGAATGTTAGATTTTAAATTAATTACAACCCACTCTTTTAACATTTCAGAAAATAAATCTTAATGGTCGTATAATCAAAACTTGAGGTAAAAAGTCTCAGTTTTATATGGAATACATTGTACCTGGAGCTGTCGATGCTTGGAACATTGACAAGAGTTTGGCAGATAATCTACATAAAAAGTAAGTTTAAATATTGTTTACAAAATGGACATGTAAAATTGCTCACTGGGCCCCGAAAATATGGGTAATTTATACTAGTGAAAAATTAAACAGCAATACAAGTTTCTACACTCACTGCACAAACTTACGTGAAAAATTTAAAGTTTTCGTTTCAAATAGAACAGTTTGACGCCATCAGTGCAAATTACACTTATGCGACAAATGTTTTATTTTTTAGTTTCTCCATAGTTTAGTGTGGTCTACAGACTAGCAAATGCTGTACAGAGGTGATAGGACATGGACGTTTTTCCTTCTCCTTTAAGAGGAATCACCATTGAAACTTTTCTCCCTAGACTGAGGGTCTGATACACACCACATTCCTGGATGCAGGTGCCATACTCCTATGAAAGACTTGTTCATTTAAGTCGTATTTTTTTTTTAATCGGGGTCCCCTGTAAGTACCTCTGGGAAATTATTGTAAAGGCCTCTGACTTTTACAATTTTGTTAGTTTAACTGGATAGTTAATGGAGTTTAAAGCCTATCTCTTACATTATCGTCAATAATGCTGAACTTAACCTTTTCACCACTAGACAAGAATACTTTAATACCTAAATTAGGGATTAGCACTTTCAGCAAATATACGCTGAAAAATACACCTCTCGGTGTATACATATATCGTGTGAGTTTAATTGATGAATGTTATTTTTTTTTAATTTAGTTTCACATTGAGTTTTCTTTTTAATTTTATTTTATTGCAAAGTGCGCAGAGTGATCACAGGTCAAAGTGCTTTTCAAATTTCACAAATAATTTCCTTTCCATGGCAGAAATCTCGTTCATGCCACGATAAACGGGAAAAAAAGTGATTAATCGTCTTCCATTTTCATGAAGGTATGTCCAATACGAGAAGCCAGTCTCCCAGAAAGTGTTGTGTTATGGGAGAGATGGAAAGGAGTGGGTGACTGTTCCCATATTGGCATCCCCAAGTGGCACTCTTGGAGTGGCATTTCTTCTCCAAATTTATTTTATAATTCTGTCTTTGTAAAATATAGATAACTGATGTGCACGCAAGACAGTTTCTTATAGAATAAGTTTAAAATGTTGACAAACAAAAATGAAAATACTTGAGAATAGTCGTCGTAATTTCTCCAGTCGTATTAGGTTAAGTTTCCTTGTGTTTACTCTTGTAGTTAATATTAAAGACTAGGATTTCCTTTTATAGATTAGGAAAAATTTTATGATCCCTTTATGGGAGGTCTTTTGCTGCGGCGAAGGAGTTCTTGATCTGAGGAACTGGATTCTTTGTCCTCTTCCTCGGATCGAATGTAAATACCTCTCCATCTGACCTCACTGGTGGGAAAAAATCGTTCTTTTTTTTTAAAGCTTCTTTCTAGATAGAGGGAAAAATGGCCACTGTCAGCCCTCTTCTAACAAACCTTCCGTTAATAGTCCTGCGGTGGTCTGTCATCATCTGGCACTGCCTCCGATTATTTAAGCATTGCTGATGGTTGCTTGCGGTTCCAAGAGTGCCAACTGAAGGTGTTTGACTCCTAGCCTTCTTTCCCGTTCGCCCACCACCATCAATATCTGAAAGAAGGTTGTGTTGTGGCCTAATGAGGCATTTCACTAAACCTAGTTCAATGAAATCTAGAGGTGCCATTCTGGTATTGTGTAGCGGGTATCGTAAAAACCAGTTTCCAGGGAACAACAGCACTACGGAATGTACTAGAGTATAGTGATATCAACACTGTTTTATGGGTGTGAAGCATAAGTTTTAGACGTTGCAGCGAGGTGGTGGTTGGAGGTAATGGAGATGTCACGTTTGAGGGCAATATGGGGCGTGAATATTAAGTAGAGAATTCGCAGCATGGAGGTTAGATGTGGGGTTACCAAAACTCTTATTCAAAGGGTGACGGAGGGGCTATTGAGGTTGTTTGGTCATTCAGAGAGGATGTCTAGAAGAGTGTATAAATCTGGGGAAGAGAGGAGATTTAGGGGTCGTCCCAGGAAGAGTTAGAGTGAGGGGGTAAGAGAGGTTTGGTGTGATAGAGGCTTGGACATCTAACTTGCTTGTGTTCGATAGCAGTGAGTGGAAAAAAAATATTTTTATGATTTAATGCGTTGTTGGAGGGTTAGCAAGGTAAAATTTATGATGGGATAGAGGGTAAATCCGATAGCCAAATTTGAGTACTATGGGTGGAAAGCATAGTGCGTGCACTCTGAAGGAGGTGTGAGGATGATTACTTACAGAGGATAATCTGAGCTGGGATATTAGCACGCTTCTTGGAAACAATGAATGACGATAAAAATATTTCTTATTTTTGGGTCACCATTCCTTGAGAGGCGGCCAATGTGTTAAAAAGACAGAACTGATTGTAACAGAGGTGTTCGTTTTTTTGGGGGAAGGATACATAGTACCTTTTTGTTCATTCTAGAAACTGTTCCCATTTATTTACCTTATAATCAGTGAGATAACGCCTTATTCTCCTGGATCCTTAGTCATTGCGACACCATTACCAATGCAAGCATAACGCCAGTAATGGTGCCCTACCTACCCCCTTCAAATACTTTTGACCCCTTACCCTGACCTCAAACTCGGCTTCTCCTAAGACGCAAAAATGATTTACGAATCATGAATGTGTCGCAAGCCAGAACGGTCCAGGGTCGTCTCCCAGACGACCCGGCTGAACAGCTGACTCCATCGACACAACATGCCTCGCTCTTCAAGATATCCCGCAACTGGAAACTTCTTTCACAAGAAATCTATAGACAACTATCATAGGAAAACTTCTTCACGCTCGAGCGTGAAGATGTACCTATTGATGTTGGCAGCAATGCAGTGCAGACACACCGACTCTCCACCCTCAGTTTAACCATTGACATAGTTGTTATTCCATACACACAAGAGTACAGAGAGAGAGAGACGTTACATAATGTGTCCCAGATACCCCCCCCCAAAAAAAAAAAAAAAACTTACGTCCATCATGTCCGAGGGCGAAGAAGATTGTCATGCAATATAGCAAAATTATGATTCATTTGCCTTGTATTTTCGACCTCAGTCTACACAACAGACCATCGCTTCGCAGTGAAAGAAAGTCAACACACCTCAACATTGGTGCAAATGTTGGCGCTACAGCCAATGTGGCCACTGTGCCCAGAAGCAGATCCTAACCGTCCATCTAGAGATCGTCTTCCATGAAATACACTCATTCTCACTTCTGCCTCGCCTGTTTTAGAGAAAGTGAGATACGAAATCTGAGAGAAAAAAAAGAAGACTTATCACCTCAAGTCAAGACTGAACAATGTTGGGAAAGTAATACACAAATAACCCGCACATAGAAGAGAGGAGCTTACGACGACGTTTTGGTCCGACTTGGACCATTTACAAAGTCCTACGTGTGGGTTATTTGTGTATTGTTCCAGTCACGGAATTGTGCCTTTTTGATCTTCTAGTTAAGTAATTTATCCCATATATCATACACCATAGCACCCTGATACTGTCAACCCCTAGTTACACCCCAAAAGATCACTCTTTACCACAAGTTTAGGTGATCACAACATTTGCATAATTTGCAACAGAGCAACATATATGTGAGTCTCATAGGATAACCTACGAAAATCAGGGAGCGTGACTTATCGCCTCTGGTGTCCTAGTGACAAGAAACATTGCAACTATGATTCATAATAACATGTGCATGCGTTACCTAGGATAACCCAAGAAAGATAGTTGCTTATCGTAGCTGTTGCCTGAGCGACAGGAGACGTTCAAACTTTTAAGAATATCCCAAAGTACACAGGTTTAGGTAACTGCAACTATCCCACACAGCAACATATAGGTGATGACTATTATATACAGCAGCATCTGTGAGCTGCTAATTTTTTTTTTCATTTAACTAATTTCTAGCGAGTTTTTACCATAGGTTTAGCCACTAGGGGTTAGAGGCATCATACAGCAGTACATCAACTCTTGAAAACTTTTAAGAAAAAGAAGAATCATCAGTAGTGGAACAAGTACTGAAAATACAATATTCAATTTAGTATTTTGTGGAATCAGTCAATTACGGTAACTGCAATCCATCTCTTGAAATATTATAAAGTGAAGGCAAGACAATGCCAGTACAGGGCTAGATCCAAGAAATTGGAGCTATACTCCACTTTCCTTTATCAAACCTGTTTGCCTCCCATTCACCAAGCAATGTATGATCTTTTCATGGTTTATTATGAGAAAGCGCTAAACCGGCGGGGGTCATACTGCTTCTGGAGAATGGGAAGCCATCAAGTTTAATCCCAGGAAGGAGAAGACAATTCCAATTTCCTGGAGGAAAAACACCGCAACGGCCACAAAGAACCTCTCTCGTACGGTTTCAGTGCTTCCCTTTAACAACTAAACGAACATTAGGTAATATCATTAACAAATGTTCAGCTCTTTTACAAAATAATGACACCCAATAATTTGTATTACCAAAAGTGTATGTAAAATACACAGTTTAGAAATAAATACGAGAGCCATTTGACTGACACTCAGAAATTGTGGAAATTATAGGATTTAGTAATTATCTGCAATATACATTTTATGAATATTTCACGACACATTAAAATGAGTTTAATAGAAGTTTACTGTCCAAGTGTACTAAGATGATAAACATGTTTATGAAGTCCGCACTAGTGCTTTAAAAAAATTAAGAAATAACACTAGTCATAACCTAACATAAGTGGAGAAATAAAAACGAAGTACAGTTTGGTGTTGGAGGACCGTAGGCTCTGCCACTCCATTTTATTTTGATGAAGATGTGTGGGAGTATTTCTTCTGAAGTTTGCTGTGTCTGAAAATGATTGTAGTGGACAACATGTTCCAGTACTGTCGACTCGACAGTGGAGGATGTCAGCATCTCTTGTTAATATCAGGAGAATGAGGAGGACATTCTATGTGATTAGGTGAAGCTTATTCCTCAGACATTCGCTTCAGTGAGGTGCTGTTGTTGGGCGGTGGTTTGAGGTGGCCGGCGGCGGCAGCTGTTATTGCATGATTGTTTCTATTGCTTCAGTGGTCTGGGATCTTTTTGGTTGAAAGGTCTGGTTAGTGAAGTCATATTACTTCACACTTGGGAACATTTCTCATGTGTTATGGTGATTCTTTTCTATAGTTATCTGTCATCTTAGGGTTGTCTCTTAGCAGGATTGTTCGGAGGATCCCAAGTGTTGAGTTTCTTGGTTGAAGATACTGAATTCTCAACTGATGAGGTTTACATTCTGCTTTATCTGTGCAGTTGATGCTTCACGCTGCTTTCATCACAGGATTTTACGTATGATGATTTTTCTAAACAATTGAGCCATCCTCCACCAGCAAGCGTATCCGAGTGTCTAAGATTGGCGTAAATGAAGGCAAGTATGTGACCATGGTAACATTTATGAAGAAATTCAGGGAATCTGGTTACCATGTCTTGAGTACTGGGGGCGGGAAATACAGTGCCTGCACTCTGAAGACGGCCGGTGTGTGTTCGAACCGTGGTCCCTACATAGACATTGAGCTACCGGGTTTCTTAATAGGAAAGTGAGGTGTGTGATGGAGTGAGGTGTGTGGTGGAGTGAGGTGTGCGTGGTATAGTGAGGTGTGTGATGGAGTGAGGTGTGTGGTGGAGTGAGGTGTGCGTGGTATAGTGAGGTGTGTGATGGAGTGAGGTGTGTGGTGGAGTGAGGGAGGTGTGCGTGGTAGAGTGAGGTGAGTGTGATGGAGTGAGGTGTGTTTAGGTGTGTGGTGGACTGAGGTGTGTGGTAGAGTGAGGTGTGTGGTAGAGTGAGGTGTGTGGTAGAGTGAGGTGTTTGTGGTAGAGTGACTTGTGTGTAGTAGAGTGAGGTGTGTGGTAGAGTGAGGTGTGTGGTAGAATGAGGTGTTTGTGGTAGAGTGACTTGTGTGTGGTAGAGTGAGGTGTGTGGTAGAGTAAGGTGTGTGGTGCAGTGAGGTGTGTGGTGCAGTGAGGTGTGTGGTGCAGTGAGGTGTGCGTGGTAGAGTGAGTGTGCGTGGTAGAGTGAGGTGTGTGGTGGAGTGAGGTGTGTGGTGCAGTGAAGTGTGTGGTGCAGTGAAGTGTGTGGTGCAGTGAAGTGTGTGGTGCAGTGAGGTGTGTGGTGCAGTGAAGTGTGTGGTGGAGTGAAGTGTGTGGTGCAGTGAGGTGTGCGTGGTAGAGTGAGGTGAGTGTGATGGAGTGAGGTGTGTGGTAGAGTGAGGTGTTTGTGGTAGTGAAGTGTGTGGTAGAGTGAGGTGTGTGGTAGAGTGAGGTGTGTGGTGGAGTAAGGTGTGTGGTGGAGTAAGGTGTGTGGTGGAGTAAGGTGTGTGGTGGAGTAAGGTGTGTGGAGGTGTGTGGTGGAGTAAGGTGTGTGGAGGTGTGTGGTTGAGTGAGGTGTGTTTAGGTGTGTGGTGGAGTGAGGTGTGTGGTAGAGTGAGGTGTGTGGTGGAGTAAGGTGTGTGGTGGAGTAAGGTGTGTGGTAGAGTAAGGTGTGTGGTGGAGTAAAGTGTGTGGAGGTGTGTGGTTGAGTGAGGTGTGTTTAGGTGTGTGGTGGAGTGAGGTGTGTGGTAGAGTGAGGTGTGTGGTGGAGTAAGGTGTGTGGTGGAGTAAGGTGTGTGGAGGTGTGTGGTGGAGTAAGGTGTGTGGAGGTGTGTGGTTGAGTGAGGTGTGTTTAGGTGTGTGGAGGTGTGTGGTGGAGTGAGGTGTGTGGAGGTGTGTGGTGGAGTGAGGTGTGTGGAAGAGTGGGGAATATGGAGGAGGAAGGAGAGGCAAAGAGTGGTGTGTGAATGAGAGACACAAGTGCAAACGTCAACACTGTGGCTCCACTGTATTGAACCTTCTTTAATGACTACCACCGACACCATAAAACTAAGATCTGGCAGATTTTTCCTCTTCTGTACATATACTACTCTACACTGATTTCTCGCTGCTCCGTGTCACGGCTATTAGACGACGACCTGTCTCCTCCTCATTCACCAGTGACCAAAGTCCCTGGACCAAAACGTATTCAATAAAGATGTCCTAAGTGTATACACTTATGTCCTTTCGTGAATACTGTCAGTATAAATATTCATTCTACTTCATGAACGAGGTGTGCGGTGGAATGAGAAACGATGTTATTATTAACGGAAAAATCTATCATACTGAGGCGTGAGAAATATGGTCAGGTTGTAAGATGACGAACTAAGAAATAGAGAGAGATGAAAGATCAATAATATGATAAAATAAGATACGAGATATTTTATTATATGAAGAGGAAGGAAGGATGGCATGTTCTGAAGAGGTAGGAATCAGCATATTATGAATAGGAAGGAACTAGGTTATGTTAATTAAGAAGAGGGAGAAATGGTGTGAGGAACCAAGACATGTTATGAGGGAGGAACCATAATATGTTTTGAGGGAGGAACCAGATCATATTATGAGGGAAGAAATAAGACATGTTATGAGGGTAAGAACCAAGACATGTTATGAGGAGGGAGGAAGATGACATGTTTTGAGAATGGAGGAACAGGAAGAGAAGAGAAAATTTAGTCTCACCTCCTTGTTCCCCTGTCAGTCTCGTCCCTTTTTCAGTTCCCCACTACTACTCTGTATCCCACTCCCCACACTTTCTCTGTTCCCCACTTCTCACCATTTCACAGTACCCCACTCCCCTCCCATCCTTTGTAACCCCACTCCACAACCTTCCTATTTACCCCACTTCCCAACCTTCCTCTGTATCTTACTTCTCATTTTTCTTCTATATCTTTCGTCTATATCTAAAGAAGTGGTAGAAATAAAGGATTATGATAGTCGTAGCAAATGTAGTGGTAGCCAGAGGTACAACCACATGTAAACAAGGCTCTGTGAGTGGCAGTGGAATATCACCAGTAGTTTAACACAAACACTGTACTAATTTATTAGAGGCAGTTGCAGCCTACGTCTTCAATCCATAAATTCCCTCGTTTCCATGACGGCAGTGGCCAGGGAGAGGAAGGGTTGTGTGGGAGAGAGCCTTTTGCTTTTCTGTCCTTGACTTACGCATCTAGATAATACATAATAATCATTAAGACAGATAAGACGAAATCTCTCATCTCAGCAGATAGGCTCGGTGTGGAATTCTAGGTCTCCTGCTATCTGTTTTTTATGTACTTTCCTGCATTCCCATATTACCCCACTTGCCACCCTTCCTCTGTACCTCACCACCCTTCTTCTATACCCAGCTTCATACCCATCTTCCTTTAAACTTTCCCCTTTCTGTATCTTACACCACACCCTCATCTGAACCCTATTTCACTCACTTCCTCTGTGTCCCCGCGTCCACTCTTCCTCTTTACCACTTTTCACACACTTCCTGTTTCCGACTTCCACCCTTCTTCTGTACCCCATTTCACACCCCTTCTGTTGTGGTGGAATTTATTCCACCGGCTATTTCTCTACCTTCTTTTCCCTCTCTTGAAAGGGCTTCCTGACTCCCGGGTCACAGCGACAGTTATTCCCTCACTGCCAAGTGGTACAGGAGAGTAGTGGTCTAGAATGACATATCTCATCTTGACATGCTTAATCTTCAATAGCTCAATATCTAAAACAAGATCTAACTCTCACCGAGTCTTATAACATTGAATTTAAAAAAGTTATAGTGACTAATATTCTAACATGATGAGAGCCCTTAATTAGCTCTCCTTATTGTCAGTATTGACAAAAGAGTCCCAAGGCAGGGCAGGGCTGGCACTTGGAGCCAGCGAGTTTGAATACCAATTTAGTGTCGAATCTGGCGTGATGAAAGACACACGACAGTGTGTCGTGCATGGGAGCACACCGGGGCCTGGCTGTAATATGACGTCTATTCGAGGATTGGCGTGGGAGAGTATCGAATCTTATTTAAGTGATTTGGTGGACTTTCTGGACCTAATCCGGTCTCCACTATTAGGAAAGTGGGCTGATCTCGTGGGTAGTGTCGGCGTGCTGGTTAAGCTGAGTGAAAATTATAGTGATTTGATGACATTCAGACACGAGGACTGCTCATCATTTAGCAGGACAGAATTTAGTGGGTGTCCTGTGCTGACGACTCAAACACTACACTGAGTCCCTAACTAGAGGAAGACCTGCGGCATGAAAGTTCATTCCCCATCCTCGTTCATTATAAGTAGATTGCAAAATCATAATCTTGTGTATGAAGATAAATGGCGTAGAGCTTAATGGAAGTCAGTCCCAAAGTAGCCACACGCTACGTAAGCATCTACGTGTCAGTCTATGCTCCATTCAGTTACTCTGTCTGGTAATGGATCAGGTGTCATAAGCGATATCATATTGATAAGTAGCCTCTATCCAGCATACTTGGTTTGACAGCCAAGTTGTGGAGGAAATAATCACCATATCTTTAGAATCAGTAGGGAGGCTAGCGAGCTCTGCTATAATTAGCAGAGTCAGTCAACCACAAGCACTTAAAAGATTCTTCCACGTCTGTTTCCCACCTCCTGAACTCCACTACACAACCTACCACTGTACCTCACTACACACCCTTCCACTGTACCCCACTACACAACCTTCCACTGTACCCCACTACACAACCTTCCTCTGTACCCCACTGCACAACCTTCCTCTGTACCCCACTACACAACCTTCCTCTGTACCCCACTACACAACCTTCAACGGTCCCACTACACACCTTCCTCTGTACCCACTACACAGCCTTCCTCCTTGTACCACACTACACAACCTTCTTGTACCCACTACAACCTTCCTCTGTACCCTACTACACAACCTTCCTCTGTACCCCACTACACAACCTTCAACGGTACCCCACTACACAGCCTTCCTCTGTACCACACTACACAGCCTTCCTCTGTACCACACTACACAACCTTCCTCTGTACCCTACTACACAACCTTCCTCTGTACCCAACTACACAACCTTCCTCTGTACCCCACTACACAACCTTCCTCATTACCCCACTACACACGACAAATCTCCAAGATGATATAAACCAAGTTTCCCAATGGGCAACGGAGAAAAATATGACGTTTAATGAAGACAATTTCCAACTACTCCGGTATGGAAAACTGGAGGAAATAATAGCTAGGACTAGCATACTACAAACTCTAATTATATAATAAAGCGGAAAAGCAATGTGAAGGACCAGGAAGTGGTAATGTCCGAAGATCTCACCTTCAAGGACCATAACAATGCCACTATCACATCTGCAAGGAAACTAATAGGATTTATAATGAGAACATTCAAGAGATGCTTAGCCAATGATAATCCTTTTTAAATCACTTGTTCTCTCTAGACTAGAATACTGCTGTACATTAACATCCCCATTCAAGGCAGGTGAAATTGCAGATCTAGAGAATGTACAGAGAACCTTTACTGCACGTATAAATTCCATCAAACACCTTAACTACTGGGAACGCCTGGAAGCACTTAAGTTGTACTCACTGGAGCACAGGCGAGAGAGATATATCATAATCTACTCCTGGAAGATTCAAGAGGGATTGGTCCCAAATCTGCACACAGAAATCACTCCCTACGAAAGCAAAAGACTTGGCAGGCGATACAACATAGGGGCGCCTCTGGTACACTAAGAGAAAACCCAATAAGTGTCCGGGGCCCAAGTCTGTTCAACAGCCTCCCACCAGCGATAAGGGGGATTACCAATAGACCACTGGTTGTCTTCAAGAGCGAGCTGGACAGATACCTAAAGTCAGTGCCAGTTCAGCCGGGCTGTGGTTCGTACGTTGGACTACGTGCGGCCAGCAGTAACAGCCTCGGTGATCAGGCCCTCATCCACCAGGAGGCCTGATCATGGACAGGGCCGCGGGGGCATTGATCCCCGGAATGGCCTCCACGTAGACACAACCTTACTCTGTACCCACTACACAATCTTCCTCTGTACCCCACTACACAACCTTCCTCAGTACCCCACTACACAGCCTTCCTCTGTACCCCACTACACAGCCTTCTTCTGTACACCACTACACAGCCTTCCTCTGTACCCCACTACACAGCCTTCCTCTGTACCCCACTACACAATCTTCCTCTGTACCCCACTACACAGCCATCCTCTGAACCCCACTACACAGCCTTCCTCTGAACCCCACTACACAGCCTTCCTCTGTACCCCACTACACAGCCTTCCTCTGAACCCCACTACATAGCCTTCCTCTGTTCCCCACTACACAGCCTTCCTCTGTACCCCACTACACAATCTTCCTCTGTACCCCACTACACAATCTTCCTCTGTACCCCACTACACAATCTTCCTCTGTACCCACTACACAATCTTCCTCTGTACCCCACTACACAGCCTTCCTCTGAACCCCACTACACAGCCTTCCTCTGAACCCCACTACACAGCCTTCCTCTGTACCCCACTACACAGCCTTCCTCTGAACCCCACTACACAGCCTTCCTCTGTACCCCACTACACAGCCTTCCTCTGTACCCCACTACACAACCTTCCTCTGTACCCCACTACACAACCTTCCTCTGAACCCCACTACACAACCTTCCTCTGAACACCACTACACAACCTTCCTCTGAACCCCACTACACAACCTTCCTCTGAACCCCACTACACAACCTTCCTCTGAACCCCACTACACAACCTTCCTCTGAACCCCACTACACAACCTTCCTCTGAACACCACTACACAACCTTCCTCTGAACCCCACTACACAACCTTCCTCTGAACCCACTACACAAGCCTTCCTCTGAACCCACTACACAACCTTCCTCTGAACCCCACTACACAACCTTCCTCTGAACCCTCCTACTTACCACAGCCTTCCTCTGAACCCCACTACACAGCCTTCCTCTGTACCCACTACACAGCCTTCCTCTGAACCCTACTACACACCTTCCTCTGAACCCCACTACACACCTTCCTCTGAACCCACTACACACCTTCCTCTGAACTCCCACTACACAGCCTTCCTCTGAACCCACTACACACCTTCCTGAACCCACTACACACCTTCCTCTGAACCCACTACACAACCTTCCTCTGAACCCACTACACAACCTTCCTCTGAACCCACTACACAACCTTCCTCTGAACCCCACTACACAACCTTCCTCTGTACCACACCTTCCTCGAACTACACAACCTTCCTCTGAACCCACTACACAACCTTCCTCTGAACCCACTACACAACCTTCCTCTGAACCCACTACACAACCTTCCTCTGAACCCACTACACAACCTTCCTCTGAACCCCACTACACAACCTTCCTCTGAACCCACTACACAACCTTCCTCTGAACCCCACTACACAACCTTCCTCTGAACACCACTACACAACCTTCCTCTGAACCCCACTACACAACCTTCCTCTGTACCCCACTACACAACCTTCCTCTGAACCCCACTACACAACCTTCCTCTGAACACCACTACACAACCTTCCTCTGAACACCACTACACAACCTTCCTCTGAACACCACTACACAACCTTCCTCTGAACACCACTACACAACCTTCCTCTGAACCCTACTACACAACCTTCCTCTGAACCCCACTACACAACCTTCCTCTGAACCCCACTACACAACATTTCTGTTCGCAGCTTCCACCCCTCATCTGTATCCCATTTTTCCTTCTCCGTACCCATTCCCCTCCTGCGTACCTCATTTCCCAGCTCTTCCGTTCCCCCACTTACCTATTTCTCTCTGTATCACTCTCTTTTTCCTTACCCCCACTCCCCTCCTCTTCAATACCATCTCCCATCCTCCACGCCAAACTCCCCTGTTCCTCAATACCCCACTTCTCTCTTCCTCCATACTTCACTTTCCTCCTCCTCTGAACTCATCTTCACTCAACTTATGCACTCTTCTTCCCACCTTCTCTGTACCCGTCTTAAATCTTATGTACCCGGCACCCCGTCTCCTCCATACCCCACTCCTCCCTTTCCCTTTCATACCTTACTCCCCTTCGAAGGCCTCTCTCCTCTTCCTCCATACCCCACTCCCCTCCTCTTCCTCACTCCATTCCACCTCCTCCTCCGTACTTTCCCTCACTGCTGACTTCAGCAAAAAGAAAATCCATTCATTAAGAGGATCAAAATAAGAAGTCATAATGAAGGGCGGGTGTGTCTGGGTGGTGGTGGTCTCACCTCCACTCTCTTCACTAACGTTACCTCAGTTATTGACTCACCGACACCCTTCTTGTTTTTTCTCTTCCTTTTCTCTTTCTATACGCCTCTCCGTTCTTTATCAATATTTTCCTCTCTCTGTCTTTCTTTTTTGTTATCACTTGTGCCTGATTTTCTTCTTCATAATTTTAACCCGGAATTGATGGAATTTTTATCCATGCTCCACCATGAACACTTTTCACTCCACAAATAAGCCGCACACAGGAGAGAGAGAAGCCTACGACTACGTTTCAGTCCGATTTGGACCATTTACAGATTCACACTGTGCGACTTTGAAATGATCTAAGCTGGACCGAAACGTCGTCGTAAATTTCTCTCTCCTATGTGAGAGGTTATTCATGTATTATTCCAGTTACGGTACTGTGACTTTTTGGTCTTTCCACTTCATCAGTTTCTGTTTTTTTTAACGACTGCTTTTGATGGGTATATATTTTACCTTAACCAAGAAAATGTCGCTAAATCCACTTGGGATATTCAGCAATGAAATTTGTGTGAGGGGTAATAGTCTCGGTATTTACACTATCTTCAGATGGGAAAGGCTACTGTGACCCAAACGACTCTTCGTCCTTTTCAGATTTTCCAGCCGTGCTTAATTTTTCCGTCAGTCCTTCTTTCCTTCCTCCCTTCCTTTCTTTTCATCTAATACTTGTTTTCCTGCTTCTTATCCACTTTATTTTCTTTTTGCTCCTCGCCTCCTTCTGAACTATCACCTACACCTTTCCGTTCCCCAAAACCACTTCTTGCTCCGAGCTTCCCCTTCCCTCCCTCTCTGTCCTTCTATTTTATCTCTTTACCTCCTTTTCTTTTCTCTTATTCCAATACCTCTGTTTTATCATAATCCATTTTCTTAGCTTTCTTAACATCATCACCCTCAATTTCAGTCAATTTACCCTCCTGCTCCTCCTTCGCCTTCTTCAACAGCTTGACATTCAACATCTTCCATTTCCCCCCTCACCACCACCACCACCTCCCCTTCAATCACTCCTTCTACCCCACATGTCAACACCTCCGCCAAGGCTTTCATACATCCCACATGCTAATTAGCTTCTTCAATGGTCCAATTTGGCTTTCGGGGGTTTCTCGTCTTTCAGGAGAGCCCTGAACGGAGCACGAGGACCCAGGTCCGAGGACTAGGGCGAGAAGATCTCATTTGGAGACGATTTGGTGATAATTTTGCGATCTATGTAACTTCCAATGCGTCTTATGATTTTTTAACATTAACATAAATGAAAAATATATATCTTTGAACACATAAGAGAAAATTTTAGAAAGGACTTAATTTTAAATGCGTTCTTGCTAATTGACCAATTTTACCTATTCGGCACGATATATATATATATCCAGGTAGGACTGAATACTTTTTAAGAAAGTAAGTAATTTTTAATAATGTTCTTGATGGCACATAAATGTTTAATGCACTTACATTCCTTTACATTCTCTTTCAAGTTGTGCTTTAATTAACACAGCCTACGAATGGTAAAAATTTGAAACGTATCAGAAAGAACATTCTCTAGTAATTGGTTTGATATCAAATATTAAAAGATATCATCAATTGTGGAGAACTGGTTAGATAAGTGCACTTTCCTGCTTGAAACATATAGCAATCGGTGGTTATCTGTTAACAGCACGATGTCTAGCAGCCTCTACCTGGCCATCCCTACGGGGTGCCGTTCCAGATCCCACAGTGGCTGTTGATTAACAATTGGGTTAGAAACCAATTTGCCCCAAAGGAGCGTATATCCAGCATTTCACTATCATCTGAAATGAGTAGTAATTTGAGGGCGTAAAGCCCTCAAATTACGACCTCGAATAGGACAGCCCTAATCACCTTGTGTCTACCTAAGGACTGCAGTTCATATTTGGAGATACAAGCCTTACCTTGCTCGTGTAACGTGAGGTCATGGCGTTGATAGCGCCATTAAGGCCGATATCGGCGACTTGACTGAAAGCTTGAGTGGGAATGTTGCACTAATGTTCGCCACTTCGTCGGGAATGATCGTTGCAATCACTCGCAATACCGGTTGTACTTCATCATTCAGTACCATCATTTGTTAATAGTTTCATGGTATTATCCACAGCAGGGAGAACACGGGAGAACAGGCCCTTAATCTGTATTCCCTGGAGTGCAGGCGAGAGAGATACATGGTAATATACATGGAAAATCCTAGAGGGATTAGTACCAAACTTGCACACTAAAATCACTCCCTATGAAAGCAAAAGACTCGGCAAGAGATGCAACATTCCTCATATGAAAAGCAGGGGCGCCACGAGTACACTGAGAGACAACACTAAGTGTCCGGGGCCCAAGACTGTTCAACTTCCTCCCAGCATACATAAGGGGGATTACCAATAGACCCCTGGCTGTCTTCAAGAAGGCACTGGATAGACACCTAAAGTCAGTACCTGACCAACTGGGCTGTGGTTCATACGTCTGTTTGCGTGTGGCCAGCCTGGTTGATCAGACCCTGATTCACCACGAGGCCTGGTCTCAGACCGATCCACGGAGGCGTTGACCCCCGAAACCCTCTCCAGGTAAACTCCAGATATGTGATTAGTTCTACCACGAATTTCCTGACTCATATAAGGAAACTAGTCTAAGTTTCCTAGTTTCCTGAGATTGTCAGAATGAACAAGCATCAAGAATGCACTGGTCACTACTGTCCCTTTGTCTTTTAAAGAAAAGGAGGCAACGCTCTCGTGACACACATAGTCTTCTCCATTCCATAAAGCAATCTAAGGCATGCCGCCCTCATTGCCCTCCAGCTCATTGTCCACACAAAGGATATGCTGAAGTCAGCTTTATATCTCTTCCTTGCTACACCTTGCAACAGTATTCAATACAAGAGGGTAGGTTTCTTGTTATCTATCTATAGACTAGAATTCCTAATAGTCCCAACTTGTAGATTAAGTGGGGTGCAGGTTTTTTCTTAGTTCTTTTGCTAAGGAAAGAAGAGTAATTACTCTCGTTAAACCCTCGCTGTGTAGTTGATCAAGAACTCTAGCAAGGAGAGGAAAGTGTCCCTCGTGACGCTGTGGTACATACATGTGGTTTTAATAAAGCTGTTTGCGAGGAAGGAAGAGTCCACTAGTTCCTTCTGGGAGGGCTAAGTCCCTCAGAGGGCTGAGAGGGGCAGAAGGGGGCTGAGAGATATCCCCTTTACTGGAGAATTTTCTCCACATCAATAATATTTTGAAGCTATCAGAAGAAGCATTTTTTAGTTACTGGATAAAGAAGGATAAAGTAGGTTGGTATTTTGTAGAAGGATGGAAGACAGCAACCACCCCACTCAGGAAGGTACTACCGTCCTGCCAAGTGAGTGTGAAACAGAAACCTGCAATTGTTTTACATGATGGTGGGATAGCTGGAGTCTTTTTTCTGTCTCATAAACATGCTGGATAACAGGTATATTTGCTGCTTCTACTTACACTTAGGTCACACTACACAAGCATGCACAAGCATATATATACATACACCAGTGAAGAGGCGGGCCAGGAGCTATGACTCGACCACTGCAACCACAACTAGGTGAGTACAACTAGGTGAGTACACATCTAGGTTTTTCTTCTTTTTCTTAACAGTTCTTGTTTTTTTATTTCCTCTGTTCTCCATGGGGAAGTGGAAAAGAATCTTTCCGTAAGCCATGCATGTTGTATGAGGCAACTAAAATGCCAGGAGCAAGGGGATAGTAACCCCTTCTCCTGTAGAAAATACTAAAAAAGAGAAGAAAAACTTTATAAAGCTAGGATGCTTGAATGTGCGTGGATGTAATGTGAATGATAAGAAAGAGATGATTGCTAATGTTATTAATGAAAAAAAAGTTGTATGTTCTAGCTCTAAGCAAAACAAAGCTGAAGGGGGGGTAGGTGAGTCTCAGTGGGGAGAAATAAATGGGATTAAGTCAGGAGTATCTGAGAGAGTTAGAGCTAAGGAAGGGGTAGCAATAATGTTGAAGGATCATGTGATAAATGGTTTTGAAAACCGACAAGTTGAAGATTGAGACACTTATGCAACATATGGGAATCTTTATTAAGGAAACGTTTCGCCACACAGTGGCTTCATCAGTCCAATACAAAGCAGAAAGGTGTAAGGAGATGAAGCCACCGTGTGGCGAAACGTTTCCTTAATAAAGATTCCCATATGTTGCATAAGTGTCTCAATCTTCAACTTGTCGGTTTTCAAAACCATTTATCACATCTGTCAGACACTGCAACATCATGGGATCTTGATACAATAAATTCTTCAACACTTGTCCAACCTTTGGACGAAGACCTACTTCGACTAGTGGATGGTACCACTATGACCCCACCTCCTCCTGCTTCTCCTCACCTGACTACAGTATATAAGCCACTTCTACGGCCCTACGCTGTACTTTCTACAAGAGTGATGGACTGAACACATCGACTCCAGGCCGAGGGACTGATTACCTCAAACTCCTCCTCTCCTTACACCTTTCTGCTTTGTATTGGACTGATGAAGCCACTGTGTGGCGAAAATTTTCCTTAATAAAGATTCCCATATGTTGCATAAGTGTCTCAATCTTCAAGTTGAAGGATCAATTATGGAAGGAGAAGAGGGAATATAAATGTATAAATTCAAGGATTATGTGGATTAAAATATGGGTCGGATGCGAAAAGTGGGTCATAATAAGTGTGTATGCACCTGGAGAAGAGAGGAGTGTAGAAGAGAGAGAGAGATTTTGGGAGACGTTAAGCGAGTGTGTAGGAACTTTTGAACCAAGTGTGAGAGTAATTGTGGTAGGGGACCTAAATGCTAAAGTAGGAGAAACATTTAGAAAGGGTGTGGTAGGTAAGTTTGGGGTGCCAGGCGTAAATGATAATGGGAGCCCTTTGATTGAACTTTGTATAGAAAGGAGTTTGGTTATAGGTAATACATATTTTAAGAAAAAGAGGATAAATAAGTATACAAGATATGATGTAGGGCGTAATGACAGTAGTTTGTTGGACTACTTATTGGTAGATAAAAGACTGTTGAGTAGACTTCAGGATGTACATGTCTATAGAGGGGCCAAATATATATCAGATCACTTTTTAGTTGTAGCTACAGTGAGAGTAAAAGGTAGATGGGATACAAGAAAAATAGAAGCAGCAAGAGTGAGGTGAAGGTTTATAAACTAGAGGAGGCAGTTAGGGCAAGATATAAACAGCTATTGGAGGATAGATGGGCTAGTGAGAGTATAGACAGTGGGGTCGAAGATGTATGGGGTAGGTTTAAGAATATAGTGTTAGAGTGTTCAACAGAAGTTTGTGGTTACAGAAAAGTGAGTGTGGGAGTGAAGAAGAGCAATTGGTGTAATGACGATATAAAGAGAGCAACACGGAGAAGGCTGGAGTCAGTGGATATGTTATGTCTGAGGCCAATGTTGGGTGTGAATATAATGCAGAGAATGCGTAGTCTGGAAATTAGGAGGTGGTGTGGGATTACCAAAACTACTATCTAGAGGGCTGAGGAGGGGTTGTTGAGGTGGTTCGGACATGTAGAGAGGTCGGAACAAAATAGAATGACTTCGAGAATGTATTAATTCATAGTGGAGGGAAGGCGGGGTAGGGGTCGGCCTAAGAAAGGTTGGAGGGAGGGGGTAAAGGAGGTTTTGTGTGCGAGGGACTTTGACTTCCAGCAAGCATGCGTATGCGTGTTACATAGGAGCAAATGGAGATATATGGATTTTAGGACTTGATGTGCTGTTGGAGTGTGAGCAAGGTAACATTTATGAAGGGATTCAGGGAAATCGGCAGGACAGACTTGAGTCCTGGAGATTGGAAGTACAGTGTCTGCACTCTGAAGGAGGGTGTTAATGTTGCAGTTTTATAATTGTAGTGTAAGTGCGCCTCTGGCAAGACAGTGATGGAGTGAATGATGATGAAAGTTTTTCTTTTTCGCGCCACCCTGCCTTGGTGGGAGACGGCCGAGGTGTTAATAAAACTAAAGAATAAATATATTCTGTCACCCAATGGCTGTGTGAGCCTTGCGTTCAGGAAACCACGCTAGTGGTGAAAATTTGAAGTAGATCGGATTAATCATTCTCCAGTTATAATACGGATTCCAACTATTCCCAGCTGTTTTTTACTATTTTACTATGTCAACAAATTTGCCTGCATGCAAACGAAATTTAAGAAGCTATTCAGAAGTAAACATAACATTATGTAACGTAATTTAATAGGAATGAGAAGTCACACTATTTTACATACAAAAGGTCATATCTTCACCTACACTTTTGAATTTTACTCTACACTGTCGTCAAATTTCTTGACATCTTTCTTAAATATTTGAAGCTCCGCTACTGAGGAATTTGGAAATTATCCAAGCATTCCAGAAAGATGGAATTGGATTCAACAACTTTGGTCACTGGGCACGTGAACATGCAAACTGATCCAAGAATTTGGTCCTCGTTACCATACACATGGGTTGAAAATTTGTAGGCGACTGGATGAGGCTTTCTCGAGTACTCAGCTAAATAATAAAAAAAAAAGTTAGGGGGAGAAGAAAAGAAAAAGAGGAAAACACATTAATAGCGTCTTGAAAGTATTACTTCGGGGATACATAATAAAAGAAAAAAGATGATAAAGTTACTGTTATAATGATGGTCTCTGGAAAGTACTTTGCAAACCTTGCTTCCCCGTTTCCCAGGAAATTTTACCTGTGGCTTTTGACACAGTATTCAATTTCTTATTCTGTATTGTTGAATGATCCTCGTGGAATGTATTACCTCCCCTCCCCCACAATCCCCATTTCTCAAGAAAATCTTCCTGATTTAATGTTTTATTTTTACGTGGAATGAATTCTGGAATATGGATTGTATAATGCTTCTCGTTGACCTTGAATGATGAACAGCATATTTTATTAAAATACCTATTTCTGTAACTTGCATTTTTGTTTTCAGTTTGAGATGCGTTGGACGACTGGATTTTCTGTTTGGCTACACTTTTTTTATTGCAACTATTTGGGTGCAAGGCAGTGGAGAGATCATTTTTGAGATCAGTGGGTTATGTGAAAATTATGCAGAGACTTTGGAGTGTATATTACAAGACGGTGAGAATGGGGGGGACGGGGTATGAAGAGAATAAGTCAGAGAGCGGAGGAGAGGTTGTTGTGAAGTTTTCATCATTTAGAAAGGCTGGAGAATAAGAAGGTTGACCAAGAAGAGTGAATGGAAGAACGGGGTTTGAGTATCCAACCAGGCCGGTGTGTGAGCGTGTTAGATCGGAGCTAGTAGAGACAAGCGAGTTTTTTGGATATGACTCGCTGTTCGGTTGTGAACAAGGTAACATTTACGAAGCATTCAAGGGAAAATCGGTTAACTTGACTTGAGTTATAAATGTGGGAAGTACACTGCTTGCATTGTGATGAACGTCTGGGAATGTTGCAGTTCCAGTGTTCACTGATTTATGATGTTCGCTCACTTCTGGCAAGAATGATTATTATTTTAACAATAAAAAAGCGCTAAACCCACAAGGATCATACAACGCCGCAGCTATTGAATAATTGATAGTGATTGTGTTTATTTTCGGTCACCACTGAAGGGTGACAAAGCATTAGACGGCTGATTATTTGTGTCCAACAACTATATTTTGTGTAAAGCGACTGCATGTACAACAATTGCAGTTTAAATACGAATACTATTTATATGCAACAATGTTCGTGTACACCAACATTGTGTCTATCGACCAGTATTTGTGTAAAACGATTTTTGTGTACAACTGGTACTTGTGCGCAACAGCTGCTATTTGTGCAGAAAGACCAACTTTGTGTAACCCTTACTTAAGTGTACAACATTCATTGTGTATGGTGACTACTGTGAAAGACAGTAGATTTTGCATTTCCATCATGTCTGCAAAATAACAGCTATTTATCTACTACGTCTACTAACGTTTAACAAACGGCACGTACAGTACTTGTGGAAGACGACAGAAGCGTAAGTCAGACGACTGGTATTTCCGTTAACAGTCTTCGTGAGAAGAAGTCATTTCTGCGGTGCAGCGCAGAATGACCCTAACGAGTTTAGCGATTTTTTTTCCATGAATAAATAACAAATATACATTTATGCAAAACTTCCGGAGGGTGTTGTCCTTGTGCTGGCTCCTGCTTCCTGGCTTCTGGTTGCTGAGTGTCGCTGGCTCCTGCTTTCTGGCTCCTGATTGTTTTGGGTCGCTGGTTTCTGCTTTCTGATTCATTGTTACTGTGGGTCGCTGGTTCCTGCTCCCTGGCTCCTGGTAGCTGTGGGTCGCTGGTTCCTGCTCCCTGGCTCCTGGTAGCTGTGGGTCGCTGGTTCCTGATTTCCGGCTCCTGGTAGCTGAGAGTCGCTGGTTCCTGCTCCCTGGCTCCTAGTAGCTGTGGGTCGCTGGTTCCTTTTTCCTGGGTCCTAGTGGGTCGCTGGTTCCTGCTCCCTGGCTCCTCGTTACTCTGGGTCGCTGGCTCCTCGTTGCTCTGGGTAGCTGGTTCCTGTTCCCTGGCTCCTGGTTATTCCAGGTTTCTGGCTCCAGGTCGCTGGGATTTTATTGCTCTTAGCCGCTGGCTCAAAAATTTTCTCTGACTCATATCTACTGTTTTTTTTTTTCGTTTACTCACATCTATTTTTTTTCGTTAACTCATAGCCACTGGTTCTTGGTCGTTGACTCATAGCCACTGGTTCTTGGTCGTTGACTCATAGCCACTGGTTCTTGGTCGTTGACTCATAGCCACTGGTTCTTGGTCGTTAACTCATAGCCACTGGTTCTTGGTCGTTGACTCATAGCCACTGGTTCTTGGTCGTTGACTCATAGCCACTGGTTCTTGGTCGTTGACTCATAGCCACTGGTTCTTGGTCGTTGACTCATAGCCACTGGTTCTTGGTCGTTGACTCATAGCCACTGGTTTTTGGTCGTTAACTCATAGCCACTGGTTCTTGGTCGTTGACTCATAGCCACTGGTTCTTGGTCGTTGACTCATAGCCACTGGTTCTTGGTCGTTGACTCATAGCCACTGGTTCTTGGTCGTTGACTCATAGCCACTGGTTCGTGGTCGTTGACTCATAGCCACTGGTTCTTGGTCGTTGACTCATAGCCACTGGTTATTGGTCGTTAACTCATAGCCACTGGTTCTTGGTCGTTGACTCATAGCCACTGGTTCTTGGTCGTTGACTCATAGCCACTGGTTCGTGGTCGTTGACTCATAGCCACTGGTTCTTGGTCGTTGACTCATAGCCACTGGTTCTTGGTCGTTGACTCATAGCCACTGGTTCGTGGTCGTTGACTCATAGCCACTGGTTCTTGGTCGTTGACTCATAGCCACTGGTTTTTGGTCGTTAACTCATAGCCACTGGTTCTTGGTCGTTGACTCATAGCCACTGGTTCTTGGTCGTTGACTCATAGCCACTGGTTCGTGGTCGTTGACTCATAGCCACTGGTTCTTGGTCGTTGACTCATAGCCACTGGTTTTTGGTCGTTAACTCATAGCCACTGGTTCTTGGTCGTTGACTCATATCCACTGGTTCTTGGTCATTGACTCATAGCCACTGGTTCTTGGTCGTTGACTCATAGCCACTGGTTCTTGGTCGTTGACTCATAGCCACTGGTTCTTGGTCGTTGACTCATAGCCACTGGTTCTTGGTCGTTGACTCATAGCCATTGGTTCGTGGTCGTTTACTCATAGCCACTGGTTCTTGGTCGTTGACTCATAACCACTGGTTCTTGGTCGTTGACTCATAGCCACTGGTTCTTGGTCGTTGACTCATAGCCACTGGTTCGTGGTCGTTGACTCATGGCCACCGGTTCTTGGTCGTTGACTCGTAACCTCTGCCTCCTACGTACTGCCAAAGCATCCACCATATCCTGCGGTGGTGGTGACAAACATTAGCGATGCTTTACGCTAGTTTTGAAAACCGACAAGTTGAAGATTGAGACACTTATGCAACATATGGGAATCTGCATTAAGGAAACGTTTCGCCACAATGTGGCTTCATCAGTCCAATTTCCCGTTTCTCCTTTTTAATGGACTGATGAAGCCACTGTGTGGCGAAACGATTTCTTAATAAAGATTCCCACATGTTGCATGTCTCAATCTTGAGTTTAATTTCTGAACTCCAATACGTCAACAGGACCCATAACACCAACGACGCCTCCACAGGTCATCGTGATAAACATGCACATGTTATGGCGTAGTAAAACACCATTCTTGTCATCAAAGGAAGGGATATATGGAAGCTGCTTTAACTTTATTTAATATATAACGTTGGATACATATAACAGAGAGTGGTAATTTTAAATATATATACAAAAAAAAGATAAAAAGGTTATGGTTACACAAGACTTGCAAAAAATTAGCAAGAAATCTACCATACTCGCATAACACAGTCACCCAAAGCTGCCATGGCACCTAATTCAATCCACACACGACACAAAATATACCGACACAAAGTACTCAGCACCAATTTGTAGACAGCGTATAACATTTTCATTTTTTTGCGACAGTCTAAATTAGCGAAAGACCGCCGCTGTGGTAAAAAGGGGGAAGTACCACTATTGATCAGAACCAATGTGTATTTAGATGAGTTAGCTAAGGTGTATACATATGTCTGATTTTTTTTTATCTTTCTGTATGACTTAATATCCTCGAGGGAGGTTCCTCTACACCGGTGACGGGCTTTTGATCCAAGGCTTTTAAATCTAATGTCTTCCATCCTTGGATCGAACTTGATTGTTTCCTATTACCCTAATGGTTGGATGACCCCTACCTGTTTAGCGCTCCCCCTACTACTACTACTGCTACTACTAATAATAATAAAATCAAAATAATGAAATAATGTATGATTTGATCTTAACAGATCGAAATATTGTCCCAGTGAAAATTGTTCTGTATATTGTGTGTTGTGAATTGTTGTGTATAGTGTGTGTTGTGAAGTGTTGTGTATAGTGTGTGTTGTGAAGTGTTCTACAGTTGAGGTTATCAAAGTTCCCTCAACTAACATCGTTCACTTCACTCTTCCAAATTTAAGAAAACTGTTCTTCAGTTTGAATCATTGTGGAATGTCCGTCTCAGTCATAATAAAATAAATTATGTGCGATAAATGAATTATATATCAACTCTTCATTGCATGATAATGCATTAAAATTTATTTATCATAATTTTATGATAAATAAATTTTAATGCAGCACAAAAAAAAGGGTCTTATTTCATACAGCAGAAGATTTTCAGATTTAAATACAGTAATGATGTTATTGAACAATGCTTATGATGATATGAAAATGGTATATAATACAGACAAGTTGATAAGTAAGACCCAATGTTTATAATATTAAGAATGTTATCTGTGCCAGTCTGTTGGTGTATGGAAAGTTGATAGTTGGTTAATGGGGTTGAAAGCCTTTCGATCACCAGACAAGAACACTATCAGTATAAATCCGCTTAGAGAAATATACCTCTCGGTGTATATATCCTGTGGAAAGTTGAATGAAAACTTCAAATATTTAGTGCATATAAAATCTGATAATCAGGAAAATATACTATGTAGATAATATAGTTTCGTGCTGCCATATTAAGAGTATGACTGCTTATCGCCTGGTTAGTATAATTATAAAAAAAATAATTCTCAATACCGAGAAAATAGAAGAATAGCAATCTAACTTTGAGACTAATGCATGACATCGATATATTCCACACAATGGTCAACTAAAATGTAAGAGGGCAACAAATAAGCATATAAATTCCCCCATATTAAACAAAGGAAGTTACTTCCCCTCCCCTTCATAAGTTAACTGGTCCATCGTCTGAAACTAGTGGCAATAAGTTCACTTCATGTGAAGTCTAAATTCGTTTATCAAAATTATCAACAAGTGTCTTGATTAATAATTATAGTGAGGCAGAAAAAGGAACGCAAGAGGGAGAAAGTGCTTGACAAAGGATGTAAGGAAGTGCAAAACTTAGCAAGAAAAAGACATCTGGGGCAGAGGTAGCTGCAGAAAGGAATGTAATGAATTACTTGTCATTGTGGATAGAATGTATATAAAAATAAGTGAAATTGAATGCGCAACTAGGGGACTTCAGATAGAAAATGAACAAAATGTTTCATAAAGTAGAATATAAAAAAAGAAGGCTTAGGAGATCCGGACAAAAGTGGCAGACGAAGGGAATCAAATAATAGAACAGAAGATGACTGTATTGAAAGTGTTTGGGTGATCGAAGAGACTTGTTAAAGGGTAGATGATGGAAGTGACAAAATATCATAAAAAAAACATACATATATGTTCACAAAAGTTTACATTGTGTGAAATGTTGTGACAGTGAAAAAGAGAACTATTGATGAATGACAAGATAACTTAGAAAGATAGGCAGAGAGAGAGAGAGAGAGAGAGAGAGAGAGAGAGAGAGAGAGAGAGAGAGAGAGAGAGAGAGAGAGAGAGAGAGAGAGAGAGAGAGAGAGAGAGAGAGATGAAAATTTACGTGAATCACGAAGAGGCAGTACAGTAGATCCTAGAATACCTAAGGGAAAGGAGAAAGGAGATATAATGAAAGGGAAGTTTTAGGATAATCTGAGGTGACGAACGGGATCTCACAGGGCCACTACTGAAACAGCACTGTTCCATATACACACCATAAACAACATCAATTAGATATTGTCCTAAATTTTGCTGTTTGTAAATGAAATTAAACAGAAGAAGACATGCAAAGACTTCACAAAGACTTTGAAAGCCTTTACCTGGAGTTTACCTGGAGAGCGTTCCAGGGGTCAACGCCCCTGCGCAGATAGAAAAAAAATGGCTTCTGAAATTTAATTCTACCAAGTTCAAAGTCATGAATATCAGAAAAAGAGAAAGACCAGTGACGAAATATAAACAGTTGGGAGCTCACAAGAAATGACCAGGAAGTCTGTGAGGAGCTCAGCACGAAATTTAGGGAAGTGTTCTCATAGGAGACAGAAAGCGTCCCAGCAACCCTGGGCGGGGGAGTGTTCCAGCAAGTGTTTGACCCACAATGAACAAAACCAGGAAGGAAGCGAAGAAACTGTTGTACGAATTAAATACCTCGAACGCGGTGGGACCGGATAATAGTTCTCCGTGGGTCTTGAGAAAGGAGCAGAAGCACTGAGTGTGCCGTTAGCAACAATCCAAGCCAGAGGTGTGGACGATAGCAAATGTAGACCCAATTTTTAAGAAAAGAGAGAGACGGGCAGCATTAAACTACAGACCAGTGTCACTGACATGTATAGTATGTAAAATTATGGATAAGATTATCAGGAGAAGTGTGGTGGAACACCTAGAAAGAAGTGGGTTCATACAAGACAACCAGCACGGCTTTAGGGATGGAAAATTCTGTCTCACAATCCTACAAGAGTTCTAGATAAGTTAACCAAGGAGAGAATGAGATGGGAAGATTACATTTTCTTGAACTGTAAGCAGGTTTCTGACACATTACCGCACAAGAGACTGGTATAAAAGCTAGAGAAGCAGGCAGGAAAAGCACTACAGTCGATATGTGAATACCTGGCTGGAAGGAAACAAAGAGTGATAGTCTGTGACGAGGTGTCGGAATGGGTCCATGTGATGAGTGGGGTTCCACAAGGATTAGCCCTAGGGCCGGTGCGGTTTCTTGTATACGTGAATAACAAGACAGAAGGGATAGAGTCAGAAGTATCCCTGTTGCAGACGTGAAACTAATGAGGAAAATACAAGTGGACGAGGACCAGGAAAGGCTTCAAAGGGATCTGGACATATTACAGGCCTGGTTTGGCAAATGGCCCCTAGAGTTTAACCCCACTAAGTGTAAAGTTATGAAATTTGGGGAAGGGCAAAGAAGACGACAGGTTCAGGTGGCAAAGGCTGCAAACCTCACTCTAGAAGGACCTTGGGGTGAGTATCTTACAGAGCATATGCCCTGAGGCACACATCAACTAAATAACTGTTACAGTAAATGCTAATCTAACAATAGTGTTTCGACATCTAAGTTAAGATTCATACACGACACTGTACACCGTGTACGTCAAGCCCATTTTTAAGTAAGCAGCACCAGTATGGAACCCACACCTTGTCAAGCACTTTAAGAAATTAGAGAAAGCGTAGAGGTTTGCAACAAGACTAGTCCCGGAGCTAAGATATATGTCTTGTGAGGAGAGGTTAAGGGAATTCATCCTAATGACACCAGAAAACAGGAGAACTTGGGGATATGTGATTAAGAAGTAAATAAATACTGAGAGTAATTGACAAGGTGAACAGGGGCAGAATGTTTCAGAGATGGGAAATAGGTACCAGAAGGCGTAGCTGGAAGTTGAAAACCTTAGACGAGTCAGAGGGATGTTAGGAAGCATTTCTTCAGCCTTTGAGTTGTCAGGAAGTGGAACAGTTCTGAGAGTGAAGTGGTAGAGGAGGGAACCATACATACTTTTAAGAAGAGGTACGACAAGGCTCTTGTAGCCGGAAGAGTGAACCTAGTAGAGACCAGAAAGGAGGCGGGGACCAGAAACTGTGATTCGACCCCTGCAAACTCATAGACGAATACATTTAGGTGAGTACAGGCACATTCACTTCACTATGCTCGAAAAAGTAATCATCTCGAGTCACTGTCCTTGTGAGTTTTTTCGGTCATGAAGAAAAATGTCTACAGTAACAATATTTTAAACGCCGACAGCTATCCCAGGATGATGTTTTGTGTATCTTATGGTAGTTAGGGAAGGTGGAAATGTGAGGGATGAGGGGAAGTGGTGGAGGTTGGAAAGAGATGTGAGGGGGAGAGTGGGGAGAAAAGAAGTGTAAGGGGGAGAGTGGAGATAGTGGGGCGAATATGTATGTGGTGGTGGTGGTGGTAGTGGGGGAAAAGAAGTGTAAGGGGGAGAGTGGTGGTAGTGGTGGGGAATAGAGGTATGAACGAAGTGGTGGTAGTGGTGGGGGAATAGAGGTATGAACGAAGTGGTGGAAGTGGGGGGAATAGAAGTGTAGGGGAAATTGAGTAGTGAGGGAGAAGAAGGGAAGTACCTGGAGTGAGGGAGGGAGGGAGGCGTGGAGGTGTAAAAACAGTGAGTAATACTTCAATACATCCGTCATTGTTATTAAGATAAAGTGTTTAACCATCCCAGTGAAGGAGCAGTGCGAGTGAACTGCTAACAGCAGCTGACGATCACTTTAAAGACTGATAAACCAAGGCCATAATTCATTCTCCTATAAATTTCATTAATCTGAAAATAATATGTATATGTTTGTATTTTATAAATAAGACATAGTTTACAATATGTATACATTCCTGTTTAGGAGGATAATTAAGGGTATGATCTCGTCACCTGTCACACTCACACTTTCCAGTCTACTTTTGAAGTGTATAACATTATAGACTTTTACACAGAGATCATTTACAGTATTACCGTAAACTACAAATTATTATAGAAATAACTCACGAGATTTCTTCATGGTGCTCTACATATATTGTGTCATTCACATTATTTCATAAAATAATTAATAAATAGGAGCGGCCAGAGAAGACCCCTGCAACCACATATAGGTGAGTACATTTAGGTGCCGAATAGGTAAAACTTGTTTTTTTTTTGTTTTTTGTTTTTTATTTAAATAGGAAGGCTCTTCTTGTCGAATAAGGCAAGCGAAAATTTGTGAATGCAATAATTTCGCAAAAATCATTCTGAACACAACGAAAAAAATATATTTCATTGTGTTCATTATTAAATTATTGTAAACTTATCTAAAATATATTTAGTTGGTTTAGGGTAAACTAAATTGTGCTTGTTATAATAAGGTTAGGTAAGTTTTCTAAGGTTCTTTTGGTACAAAATTATTAATTTTTACATTAACATAAATTAAAAATATATATATTTAAACGTATAAGAATTTCTTTTAGAAAAGACTTAATTTTAAATGAGTTCTTGCTAAGTGACCAGTTTTACCTATTCGGCACGACATATATATATATACATACACACACACAAGCGCGCGTCCGCCCGCACGCGCACACATCTAATATTCATAAACAAAATATCTGTCCTAACAGAATACAAGCAAGGTTCCGCTACATTTTATGAGGTGTCGCCTCTCGTGAGTCACTTTACATGCAACTGCTATCAGGAATGTCTTATATGAGTGTCTTGCCATGGGCGCCTCATGAATACCTCATAAATGTCTCATGAATACCTCTCACAAGTATCTCATGAAACTGTCCTACCCGTGTATAACCATAACAGTCTTAGAAGTGGTTCTCACCAGCATGTCTGCTACTAACACTTGAAAAGAAAATTGTCTCTTGCTTTCCCTAGACCTCTGATGTATCATGGCAACACATACATGCTGTTTTCCTTTCTTACTTCCTAAGCATCACTGGGTGGACTTAACTATTATTATTAAAATAATTATTAGACCATGTTACGAGAGCAATGCAATAATTTGAATGTAATTTTAAATTAAGTATTCTATATACTGACTAGATTAAAGGTAAATACTACTGCAAAGTTATTCACTGGTGCATTATTACTCCGGTAAGCCTGGCTGCGGATAGCGGACGGAAGATCAAGCCTTCTCTTAATAACACTAATATTATTACTAGTGCAGAATGACCAAGTGGGTTTAAGACCTCACGTAAATAGCATAATTTACGTGTATCTTCCCCGACGTTATGTCACATTACCATTGTAGCACAATTTGAGGGAATTTGCCCGACCTAAACCTTTTTCCTTTAATTCCTCCTAACTGGCGGCAGAATTGTCGCCATTCAGTGAAATCTCTGGTTTATCACCTACGACTTTGAACAGATTACGCATTTGCTTTGGACTGCAGTTAACTGCCTGACTCCACCGCTGCTCACACCTCGTATGTGACTTCTGACTTGGGATGATTATTAGATATGGCTTCTTCCTCGATATTGGAGTTGTGTTGCCAATATTGATGCCGCCGCCACCACTGCAGCTCATGCTTTTCACGCTATCTCTTTTATCCTTATCATTTTTTCTGAAACTACCACTACTGTGGCTATCACTGAAGCTGCCACTGCTGTCGCCATTACTGAAGCTACCACTGCTGTTATAGACACCGCCGCCCCTGACACGGCTACTAATGCCGCCACCGCTGACACCCACACCACGGCTGATACCAACACCATTGGAGCTACTGTTGCTTATGCCTTAGTTGTGTAGATAACAGCCTTTGGGTTGAATATGACTTGGGCGTTGATTATATTTTTAACTACTTCCTCCTCACCATCGTTCCACTGCCTCATTACTCTGAGTGAAGAAATACTTCCCGACACTCCTGCGACTCTCACTTGTAATTTACATCTATATTTTCCATTCAGTCAGCATGTCTCTGCATTAACAGGTCCTCCAAGTATCTTGTACGTCATAATCAGGTTTCCCTTTGTTCTTCCCTCTTCGAGAAAATTAAAGATTAGCTCGTTTTGTCTTCCCTTCATGGGTCATTCCTCGTAGCTTTTAAACTAATCGTGTTTCGGATTTCTGGACTTTCTCTAGCTTCTGGACATGTTTTCTCAGGTGGGGGCTCCATGCTGATGCTGCGTACTCTATTACACATGTAACAAAATTTCACTTTTGTCTTGTTCCTGGGAAATAAGCATCATTTCCCAATTCTTTATAACTAAACAAAATTAAAAAAATATATATATTTTGATACCAAAACTTTGCTTTTGTTGTCAGGAGACTTCTGGAACACTTTCAAGAAAGACTGATGGAAAACTATTATGTTCTAGGGTTTTGCTTGGCAAATATACAAACAGGGACTCACAAACCAGTATTCAGTTCAGCTTTGGCTGCCTGAGAAGACACATCAGAAGAAGTGAAATGGCATCAGGAGGCTGCAATCATTCTCCAGATGCATTCTGCTACATGTGTGGTCAATTCATTAAGACAAGAGCAAAGAAGTTCTCTGTAACAGCATCTAAAAAAAATGTGTGAAGCTTACAAAGCATATTTTGGCATGCCAGTTGTGGACCAAGACAAGACCTGGGCGCCTCATGTTGCTTGTGACCATTGTAAGAAAACATTGGAAAGTCATTAGTTATATGAAGGGTAAAATGTTGAATAGGAACATTTTTTAAATGAAATGTATGTAACAGAAACTAATTCTTTTGTTCTTTTACAGGATGATATAGAGGAGAAAAAAGAGCCATGAAGTTTGTTGTTCCTAGAATATGGCGTCAACCCACTGATCACTCAACCAACTGCTACTTCTGCCTGGTGGATCCTGCCAAACGCCGAACTGGGAAAAATGCACCTGCTATTTCTAATCCAGACCTTCCCTCTTCTACTGCACCAGTACCACACAGTGCTGATCTTCCTGTACCTACACCTCCAGGAAGAAGTCAACCGTCAGAAGAAGAAAGCAACAAATCAGAAAATGAAGAGCACAGTGACCAAGACTATGATCTCACAGATGCAGCTGTTGGGAGGAATCTTTACTACCCAAACCAAACAGACCTCAATGACTTTATCAGAGATCTTGGTTTGACAGTCAAATGTTGAGCTTTTGATTTCAAGGCTCAAGGAGTGGGACTTGGTGGATGAAAGTGTGCAAGTGACAAGCCAAAGAAAACGTCACCAACATTTCTCAAGCTTCTTCACTAATGAAGACAGGTTGTGCTATTGTAATGATGTATCAGGCCTGTTTGATGCAATTGGAATTGCATGCAATCCAGTTGAGTGGAGACTCTTCATTGACAGCTCCTCCAGAAGACTAAAAGCTGTACTTCTGCACAATAGGAACAACTATCCATTTTTTTCCCTAGGCTCATTCAGTGCATCTTAAGGAGGGCTAGTGTCAAACTTCTTCTGGAAGCTTTGAACTATGATAAGTATGTCTGGGAGGTTATTGGAGACTTCAAAATGGTGGCATTTTTTATGTTTTTTATGGGACTCCAAGGAGATTTTGCCAAGTATCCCTGTTATATCTGTCACTGGGATAGTAGAGACAGAGCAGCACATTACCACAGGAAGCACTGGCCTCAAAGGACTGAGGTCTCAGTTGGAAGACATAAAATCAAGCATAAACTATTGGTGGATCCTCAAAAGGTTCTGTTCCCTCCATTACACATAAAACTATGGCTCTTGACAAAAAGTCTGCAGCCTTCAAGTATATTTAAGACTTTCCCAAGCTATTAGAGGCAAAGGTGAAAACTGGCATCTTCACTGGACCACAAGTCAGGAAAATCATGGAGTGCTCAGAATTTCCAAAGCTCACAGAGAAGGAAAAGGAAGCCTGGGAGAATTTTGTTGCTGTAGCACAGGGCTTTCTGGGCAACAACAAGGCTGACAATTATGTGGTACTTGTTGAGACCATGGCAAAAAGCTATGGGCAGATGGGCTATATTATGTCTCTTAAGGGTCCATATCCTTGATGTTCATCTTGACAATTTCAAGAAGAATATAGGAGCATACTCAGAGGAGCAAGGGGAACGCTGCCACCAAGATATAATGGACTTTGAACACAGATATCAGGGATCTTATAATGAAAACATGATGGGAGACAACATTTGGGGCTTAAACGGGGAAGTGATTTGTTGCTGCTCGCAAATCTAGAAAAACTGCTCATTTTTAACTTTGTAAATATGTTTCAGAAAGTTTAAAATAAAATGTGTAAATTTTATTATGTAAACTTTATTTATTTTATTATATGTTTTGGTTTTACATCCAAAACTAGCAAAAAATATTGAAATTTAGCCATTTTTTTTCAAAAATTCACCCTGTAAGCCACAAAAGCAAAGTTTAAAAGGAATAATGGGCATTTTCTATTGTTTGGCAATAAAAGGAGTTGGAAAATAACACTTACTTGTCAGGAACAAAAATGTTTTTAGATAGTGTTTTGGTTATGATGTATGTAATATATAGGGCCCCGAAGAACTTTGTCTGAAGGTGTAAACCCTTTTCAGATCACAATGGTTTATCTAGTTAGCTTAAAAACGCTTGATCAGTTAGTTTACCAACGTTTAACAACTTCGTTAACTCACAAATTATGACAACTTCATTGGGTCATAAACAAGTAACTAGTTTGCTAGTTCACAAAAGTTCGAGAAAATCGTCAGCTCACAAAAATTCGAGAACTTCAAGTCACAAAATACTTGAATAGGTACCTCTCAAAGGACTGGTTTAATAATTAGTAATTAATCTAAGAAAAATAATTTTACCACTCTCGCAGACCACCTTCGTCACACCAGCTGTCATAATTAATCAACACCTTCCTACTCAAGACATTGAAAAGTCTTCATCCTTCCTTTCCAGACGACTCTATCCCTCTTCCAAATCTCTCTCTCTCTCTCTCTCTCTCTCTCTCTCTCTCTCTCTCTCTCTCTCTCTCTCTCTCTCTCTCTCTCTCTCTCTCTCTCTCTCTCTCTCTCTCTCTCTCTCTCTCTCTCTGTCTTCTCTCTTCTTTTATTCAGATATTTTCTAATTAATGTTAACATCTTTCCTTTTAATACGGATTACTTCTGTGGCATTGAAAGAAAAACATACAGTCTAGAAATATACTTTTTGTATTTGTCTTATTAAACTAAATACTATTATCAAATTTTATTACGTCTTTGGAAGGTTAGTAAAATGCAACATTCCATGTCTATATCCAGGCTGGTGTTTAGCGAGAAATTTAGTACTGTTCAGATGCTTAACGTGTCTCTGCCTCCTAATCTTTAATAACTTTTTGCACATAACTCTCATCAGGGGCACCGATCGGCTGTTTAAGGCTTCCTGCCTCTCACCTTTCATCTGATAGTTAATTAAATATTAAATTGTTGATAGAGATCTGTTGGATGGTTTTGCACAGACCGCAGTTTCTTAATATTTGTGGCTACCCCTTAGTTGTAATGCCTTAGATGGATCCAGTTACATTAGGTCATTCCACACCATATTTATTACTTCAAGATGTGATAGATCTATTTGGCTTTTCCTCCTTTCCGTCTCTGGTACTAAACCTTTGGTTATGTGTATCGCGCCCAGCACCTGTTGGTGCACCCTACCTCCACGGTTTGCAAGAAGCCTTTCTGTCTATACAGTGAATACTTCTCTATATCTTGTGTTAGTTCATCACATACTTCCTGGTCACACTTTGTGAGCTCCCCTCTTTTCCTCAGCCTGATTACCTGGTCCTTGACTGTTGTTTTCCTCCTAATGTGACTGTATAACAAGTTGAAGATTGAGACACTTATGCAACATATGGGAATTTTTATTAAGGAAACGTTTCGTCACACAGTGGCTTCATCAGTCCAATACAAAGCAGAAAGGTGTAAGGAGAGGTGGAGTTTGAGGTAATCAGTCCCTCGGCCTGAAGTCGATGTGTTCAGTCCATCAATCTTGTAAAAAGATTGATGGACTGAACACATCACGTGTAATAGTTACTAGGTATCACAGGAACTTGTCAATGTGTGTGTGTGTGTGTGTGTGTACGCACCTAGTTGTGGTTGCAGGGTTCGAGACATAGCTCCTGGAAAGTGTGTGTGTGTGTGTGTGTTTGTAGAGTTTCTATACACAAAAAACAGAAAGGCAACATGACAGTATTATTATTGTTCAGTACTAGGACCGCCAGGCAAGTGAGGGTGAGTAGTGGTCTTCTCTATGACGAAAGAAACATCATTGTGTTAGCATAAAAAAAGACTAGTTTTTTCTAGATATATACTTTTAACAAGGCTATAAACACAATAAAATATAGTGGGAACCCTTGGCCGCCTGCGACTCACTGTGTAGTTGCATCTTGACAGTCGTTTCTAGGCACGTAATGCAGATCAAGCTCATATTTTAGACGACGTCTCGTTCAGGATTGAGCTGCATCATACCTGACTTTATAAACCTCAATGAGTAAAACGTTTTACATAAAAGTTTGCTTTGTATTACGTATTTTTATGCTCAATGATCGGCTGGTTGTCCCAGTTTCCTGCTTGACTGTTGTTGGGTCAGATTTATATCAGGACTTCTACCTTTCTTTCTGGCTGGTCTCGACCAAACTCGGTAGAGTTTGGTCGAGAGAATTATAATCTGGTGAGAATTATAATCTCAAAATCAAGAAGTTACAACTTTAAAGTGAGTACAACTAGACAACAACACGCATTATTTACCCTCGAGATTTTTTCCTTGTATTATTTAACAATATGATTAGTATTACGAATACAGGTGCAGTTATTTGCCTGCACATCTGGTTGTTGCACGAAAACCCAAGGTAGGAACGAGCAAAAAGGCAGATTAAATACTTATATTTTGCTTCACCAAACAGCAGGTAGGTATGTACAATATGTAGAGAGAGAATATGTACAATAAGGCAACTGCAAGAAACACGGTGAAAACCTCTGCGACCAGACTTGGAGGTAAGTCTGCCAGTATTGATTTACAAGTGTGCCACATCGCTTCACAACTTTGGTTGTGATTGGCTGGTTGAATCAAGGTGTGTAGCATACCGATGGTGAGGGCCCCTACTCATTTATGCCCTTAGCAATTGGTTCGCTGGTTGGGAGGGCATGTCTATTTTTGTGAGTGACATACGCCGAATAAAATGTAACATACTCTTAGCATGCCACAATTTGAACCTGTCTTTGCGGTCAGTGTGGGTCTCATGCTAACTTTCCATGTGTATAAAATATATTTACTTTAATGAATCTTATTAGGTGTGCATGGTGGAGTGGAACGAGCGTTGGTCTGGTAGTTTCATGTTTGCCTTGCCACTGATCGAATCCTGTATTCTGAGAGAGAAGTAGAACGCATTTGTGGCACTGGAGCGGAGAAGAGAGATGCATGATAATATATACTACCTGGAAAGTACTCGAGGGCCTGGTTCCAAATCTTCACACTGCCATAACATACTGGAGTGAGAGATATGGGAGGTGCTGCAAAATAAACCCAGTGAGGAGCAAGGGTGCTGTGGTCACAATGAGGGAACACTGTATCAACATTCGTGGCTCCAGAGTATTCAACATCTTTCCTGAAGTGTATAAGTTTTCAAGAGAAAACTGGACAATTATCTTCACCAGGTGCCAGATCAACCAGGATGTGATGGATATGTGGGTCAGCGGGCCTCCAGCAGTAACAGCCTGGTTGACCAGGCAAGCACCAGACGAGCCTGGCCCATGGCTGGGCTCCGAGAGTAGTAAGACTCTCGAAACTCACCAAAGGTAAAGAAGTTTAAACAATCGGATAAAAAGAATGATTAAATTACAGGGTGGCAGAGAGGAGAGAAAAGAAAATTTCTCTCGTCTCGCGTCTTAGTCAAATAATTACCCTCTGTGTCTAAGCTTTGGTCATTTGACGTAAAATTCCAGCTGATTTTTTTCCCTGAAAAAAAAAAAAACCCACATTGTATGAGACATTTCCACCCCAATACATGGAAAGAATTAATACATAGTAGCGTCTTAGGATTGATACATCAAAATTCAGGGAAAAGTTACATAGAGTAAGTAGGGACGGGAGGGGCAAGGTGCCCGTCACAGCCAGTGAAGAAACGACCAAAAAGAATTGGTGATAAAGGCCATCGAGCTGTCAGCTGAAGATAAGAAGAGAACAGGAAGCCGTAGAAATAATGGTAGAGATGTCGGAAGGGAGGAAATTGGGCGAGGGGAAAGGAATCGAAGTGGAGGGAATATAAAGCGATGGAGGGAATATTCTGGAGGAGGAATAAAAGGTGACAGATAAAATTGAGGAGAATGGTCCCGGGAATGTAAGAGGAAAGGAAAGAAATCAGCGCGAGAGAAGAAGCAGAGCTGGAGAAAGAGAGAAAAGTGCTGGAAAAAAGAAAATAGATTAAGAAATGAAAGAAGAAAAGGAAGTAGAGGACCGAGTGAAAGAATAAAAAGAAAGAGGGAGGTTCTTAATAATAATAATAATAATAATAATAATAATAATAATAATAATAATAATAATAATAATAATAATAATAATAATAATAATAATAATAATAATATTGATAAAGACAAGCCCAGAAAGATGGTGGTAGTTTAGTGGAGATAATACGGTGGGATCTCGCACCCGCACACACTTATGCGTATTGTTATTTCGGCTAAAAAAGCTTAATATGGTGTCCTTCTTGGATCTGGGATGTTAGGGACACTGCAGTTTCTTAACAGTATTATTGTAAGAGAGCAGTGAAGTGGTGCGTCAACACTTATCAGGTATACAATAAATTACCTTAATTATGAAGTAAATTACGAATATTAATAGAATTACTTATTACAGTGATTAAATTATAATTCTAATTGAAAAATAATCTTTAACGGCAAACGGTGTAGCTGACCTGTAATTATCCTGTTCTTTAACTTAAACAGTCGGCTAACTGTACTAATCTAATCTTTAATAAACTTGCATAGATTGTATCGCTGTATTGTTCTGTAAACCTAAACTAATGATCTACTGCAGATCTCAGAACAGCTGCAATATTTCAACCAAATACAAATTTATATAAAGTAAATTATTATTAATAGTGACCAATAATATTAATGCTTCTTTAAAAGGCCTTTCATAATTATATCTGGTTTCGACAGAGTCAAATGTTAAAAGGTTCTTTTCCTTAATAGTATATATACCCCATAGATTGTGCCCTGGATTTTCCTTTTAATTTAAATGCACTTAAATATTATGTGTAGATGGGGCATGCAATTATTTGCTGACGTAGACAATAACAGCACACTTGCCCTGAGGAAAGACGCCAGGCACACTGTTATTACAATAGTCGAGGAAAATCGCCTAATACTGGTCTTTGTCATATGATAGCCAGTTCAGTGAGGCCGTCAGTCCTAATTGCCAGAGTGTGACGTGAAGGATCCACGAGCATGCAATTTTATGAGCGGCGGAGGATGACCACTTACACAAATGTTAATACTGATGAGTGTGTACCCCCTAGATTAAGCATCGAACTAATTGGCCTCAGACAGACTAAGACCTTAGAAGTAAGCCTGTGAAACCTTCATATTCTGTGGAAATCAAGCGGAAAATGAACTCCGTTAGCAAACCCTTAATATTAAAAATACTCCTGAATCTGTATACTATCAATATAACAATCAGTTGCTTAGCTAATCAACAGAAACTAAATGTTTGGTTACTGCTAATATTTGTTGTTTCATATATATATATATATATATATATATATATATATATATATATATATATATATATATATATATATATATATATATATATATATATATTATATATATATATATATATATATATATATATATATATATATATATATATATTATATATATATATATATATATTAAGGTTAATCCCTAGCTGGATCAAAAGGATTGACAGCATGAACACACTTTTGCCTGCAGTGTGCTTGTGTCAGCACTGACGCAGCTACCTTTGTGCTTGTGTCAGCACTGTGTCACAGCTACGCTTGTGCTCGTGTCAGTACTGTGTCACAGTTACCCTTGTGCTTGTGTCAGCACTGTGACACAGCTACCCTTGTGCTTGTGTCAGCACTGTGACACAGCTACCCTTGTGCTTGTGTCAGCACTGTGACACAGCTACCCTTTGTTTGTATCGGCATTCTGTCACAGCTACCCTTGAGCTTGCATCAGCAGTGAGACACAGCTACTCATGTGCTTGTATCAGCACTAACACAGCTACCCGTGTGTTGTATCAGCACTGACACAGCTACCCGTGTGTTGTATCAGCACTAAAACAGCTATCCTTGTGCTTATGTCAGTACTGTGACACAACTACCCGTGTGTTTGTGTCAGCACTGACACAGATACATGTCATACTAGCATTTTTTTTAAACGTAGAATTAATCAACATAAATACATTGTTTGAAGTGGGGATAATGATTAATGGAATGCAGTATCAACAACCTGATGAATTAGTGGCTTTTCAGTTCAATATAAAGATTAAATAATGGAGATAATCAGGGCGGATCTATTATGAAACTAATGAAGCTTCAGGGACCCTAAACCTGGACGGGCCGCAGAAGCGACTTTTGTCCACATTGCTTAAAAATTTTGGGTGCACTGTATGAGGTGTTTTTTTTTTTAATAATAATATTGTGTAATTCAATACAAAACAATAGTTAAAATAAAAATTATAAGGTTATTAAAGTATCATGCAGGCTAGCCGTTACGGGTTGCAAAGGTGACCCCATAACACTTCAGGGCCCAATATAAGTCCGCAACTAGTGAGTCCTGCCCACATGCGAAGATGCCTTCAACTGCTGCACCACTCTTCTGGTTTCAGTAGACAAACGTCCATGTTCTTGCCTCTGCTTCAGACCGAACAAGATTTAATGACTGATATCCTCGATAAAAGTTGAGTGACTGATTACCTCATCTACTGCTGTCTGGCGAAGCATCTCTTATTCATCAAAAATAAGGATATATTTCGGCATATAAATACAGAGAACCAAAAAATTAACATCAATGAAGATAAAGTATTGATAGGCTGCAACAACACCCAGCAGAGAAGTATAAAGTAATATGTTGTAAGTAGCAATGTTCTGAAGGAGAGTTTCGAGTCTCTGTTGTGTACGTTTCTTCATAAATCTGCCAGACTGTTAAGGAAGATATATTCGGTTTAACTAGAGACCATTCCTAAACGATAATAAACAAATTGGAAACCCCATTATATGCAAAATAGGATCCCGGCAACAGAATATAAGGGTTTAGGAATACTGCATGAAGGCTTCCTTAATTGCTGTCAGTAATTCTATCCATAAAAAATCCGGAAGTTAAACTGTATTTAAATTACTAATCAACAGGATATTATCCATTCTGGAGACCGCTGTAACATGATGTCGACATGTCCTTATCAAACGCAACCCATCTCACCACAGTTGTAGTAGTAAATTATTTTTTATAATAACGAACTTACATTTTTTCCTCTAATTTTATATCCTCCTCTTTGATTATCAAGTGAATTTAAATTCTTGTTCTATGATTATTTTTTATCAAGGAAGAAACTTAAGATATCCACCTCATCCTCGGGTTCCATTCATCACAGAATGTAATCTAAGTAACTTTGACAGTGGAATGATTGTTGGTTCCAGACGATGTGGTCTGAGTATTTCAGAAACTGATCTCCTTGGATTTTCACGGACAACAGTTTCCAGAATTTACAGAGAACGGCGAAATAAACATAAAATATCTGATGAGAGGTAGTTCTGTGGGCGAAAGCTATTTATTAATGAGACAGTTCAGGGGAGAATGACAAAACAATTTCAAACTGATAAGAAGGCGACAGTAGCTCAAATAACCATGTGTTATAACAGAACAGTGGAATGCATTTTAGAATTTTAGAAAGGACTTAATTTTAAATGAGTTCTTGCTAATTGACCAGTTTTACCTATTCGGCATGACAATATATATATATATATATATATATATATATATATATATATATATATATATATATTTTTTTTTTTTTATTAACACATCAGCCGATTCCCACCAAGGCAAGGTGGCCCGAAAAAAAAACTTTCATCATCATTCACTCCATCACTGTCTTGCCAGAAGGGTGCTTTACACTACAGTTATAAAACTGCAACATTAACACCCCTCCTTCAGAGTGCCGGCACTGTACTTCCCATCTCCAGAACTCAAGTCCGGCCTGCCGGTTTCCTGAATCCTTCATAAATGTTACTTTGTCACACTCCAACAGCACGTCAAGTATTAAAACCATATGCCTCCATTCACTCCTATCAAATACGCTCACACATGCTTGCTGGAAGTCCAAGCCCTCGCACACAAAACTTCCTTTACCCTCCCTCCAACCTTTCCTAGGCCGACCCTACCCCGCCTTCCCTCCACTACAGATTTATACACTCGAAGTCACTCTGTCTCGTTCCATTCTCTCTACATGTCCAAACCACCTCAACAACCCTCCTCAGCTCTCTGGACAATCGTTTTGGTAATCCCGCACCTCCTCCTAATTTCCAAACTCCGAATTCTCTGCATTATATTCACACCACACATTGACCTCAGACATGACATCTCCACTGCCTCCAGCCTTCTCCTCGTTGCAACATTCATCACCCATGTTCACACCCATATAAGAGCGTTGGTATAACTATACTCTCATACATTCCCTCTTTACTTCCATGGACAAGGTTCTTTGTCTCCACAGACTCCGAAGTGCTCCACTCACCCTTTTCCTCATCAATTCTATGATTCACCTCATCCTTCATAGACCCATCCGCCGACATGTCCACTCCCAAATATCTGAATACATTCACCTCCTCCATACTCTCTCCTCCAATCTGATATCCAATCTTTCGTCACCTATTCTTTTTGTTATCCTCATCACCTTACTCTTTCCTATATTCACTTTCAATTTTCTTTTTACACACCCTACCAAATTCATCCACCAACCTCTGCAGCTTCTCTTCAGAATCTCCCAAAAGCACAGTGTCATCAGCAAAAAGCAACTGTGACAACTCCCACTTTGTATTTGCTTCTTTATCTTTTAGCCCAACACCTTTTGCCAAGACCCTCGCATTCACTTCTCTTACAACCCCATCTATAAATATATTGAACAACCACGGTGACATCACACATCCTTGTCTAAGGCCCACTTTTACTGGGAAATAGTCCCCTTCCCTCCTACACACTCTAACCTGAGCCTCACTATCCTCATAAAAACTCTTCACTGCTTTCAGTAACCTTCCTCCTATTCCATACACCTGCAACATCTGCCACATTCCCTCCCTATCTACCCTATCATACGCCTTTTCCAAATCCATAAATGCCACAAAAACATCTTTACCCTTATCCAAATACTGTTCACCTATATGTTTCACTGTAAACACTTGGTCTACACACCCCTACCTTTCCTCAAGCCCCTTGTTCATCTGCTATCCTGCTTTCTGTTTTACTCTTAATTCTTTCAATAATAACTCTACCATACACTTTACCAGGTACACTCAACAGACTTATTCCCCTATAATTTTTGCACTCTCTTTGTCCCCTTTGCCTTTATACAAAGGAACAATACACGCTCTCTGCCAATCCCTAGGTACCTTACCCTCTTCCATACATTTATTAAATAATAGCACCAACCACTCCAAAATTATATCCCCACCTGCTTTTAACATTTCTATCTTTATCCCATCAATCCCAGCTGCCTTACCCCTTTCATTCTACCCACTGCCTCACGAACTTCCCCTACACCCACAACTGGCTCTTCCACACTCCTACAAGATGTTATTCCTCCTTGCCTACACACGAAATCACAGCTTCCTGTCTTCATCAACATTTAACAAATCCTCAAAATATTCTCTCCATCTTCCCGATACTCTAACTCTCCATTTAATAACTCTCCTCTCCTGTTTTTAACTGTCAAATCCATTTGTTCTCTAGGCTTCCTCAACTTATTAATCTCATTCCAAAACTTTTTCTTATTTTCAACAAAATTTGCTGATAACATCTCACCCACTCTCTCATCTGCCTCTTTTTACATTGCTTCACCACTCTTTTAACCTCTCTTTTTCTCTCCATATACTCTTCCCTCCTTGCATCACTTCTACTTTGTAAAAACCTCTCATATGCTAACTTTTTCATCATTCCACCAATCGCTCCTCTTCCCTCCCGCACCCACTCGCCTGTAACCACAAACTTCTGCTGAACACTCTAACACTACATTTTTAAATCTACCCCATACATTTTCGACCCCATTTCCTACACTCTCACTAGCCCATCTATCCTCCAATAGTTGTTTATATCTTACCCTAACTGCCTCCTCTTTTAGTTTATAAACCTTCACCTCTCTTTTACTTACTGATTCTATTTTCCTTGTATCCCATCTACCTTTTACTCCCACTGTAGCTATAACTAAAAAGTGATCTGATATATCTGTAGCCCTCTATAAACATGTACATCCTGAAGTCTACTCAACAGTCTTTACTCAATACTATATATATATATATATATATATATATATATATATATATATATATATATATATATATATATATATGTATTATATATATATTATTGTTCCCACGAACAAGTGGTATTGATCAATAACAACACTGCAACTCAGAGTCATCCACACCACTAAGTCCTCGGATGACGGGTACAACACCTATATTAAGTGAATGAGGTACATGCCTCACTTCTGCAAGTAATTGTGGTTCACATGACATTACCAGTGAGAAAGGAAATGAAGAACGAATGGCGTATACACATTGGGCGAAGCTACAATGAATGGAACAAAACCCAACCTTCTTAGGAACGTAGAGTATAAAAAAGAAGAGCAACTAATGAAACCTTTATTACGACTACATATTGGTCTCCAGGATAAAGCGTCTGGAGAGGGAAACGTAGCTGCTAAAATGTTGCATTAGTTGCTGTTGTGTCCTTTTTCCTAACATATTATCGGTAATTTTACCCATTTTTATGCGTCTTACAAAAGGTTGTAGGGGATGAAGCAAAGAATCCTTTCCTCTTCTGAACGGCTCTACAAATATTAGACCAATGTTGAACTCTATTCGTTCCATAGAATATCAGCTCTCTTTACATGAGATCGGTATCAAAATTTCTGAAGCAAGGACGGAAGTCCATCCAAATACGATAGGATGAGTTTCCTTGAAGACGAACTTAAGAATGTCCGGAGTCCAGGTCAACGACCAAAGTTATGAAGTTTTACAGCCAAGATTGATTGGCTGGTCTCCTCCTTGCTCCGAGTTATCGATGAGACATTCATGAACCTCCTTAGAAACTCTCGGGAGTTAGCAACGCAGACAAATTGTCCTTTACGATGGAAAAAAAAATTATCATTTGGACATGCGAGTCAAATGTCACGGATGGACTTTTTAAGATGGTTAAACGAGGTGCTGCTTTCAAAGATGAAATCACTAATGACATCTCCATAATAATAATAATAATGTAGGTAACAGGTATTAAAAAATCGACATTTATTTCACAATTAATTAAAGAAATGACAGTCATACAGATCATAGAAAAATTCCGTCATCCGCCCAAGCACCAAGCAACCCAAAACCATTGTTGATATTTGCAGCTCTCAGCCCTGTACCATCGTTGATATCAGCAACTCGCAGCCCGCAGCCCACAACCTTGTACCATCGTTGATATCAGCAACCCACAGCCCTGCAACTTGCAATCTCATTCATTGATAACTTGGAAAAATTCTATGGCAAACGTGATATGTATGCAAGGGATGGGGTCCATCTCTCTGGGGGTGGAGTGGTTGCATTAGCCGATTCGATTGAGGGGGTCATTGGAGACTTGTCTAGGACTTTAAACTTATGGATTATAGAGGTATGGGTGTTTGTGGGAAACAATCAGGCTCCAGTACTAGGGTTGAAAACAACAATTACTAGGATACCCCAGGAATATGTTTAAAAGACAATATTCAAAATAAAGAAAGAAAGAAAGTAGAGGGCAACTAATGACTAGCTCCCTTAAGGTTTACTATAAAAGCAGTAGGAGTCTAAGAAATAAGATAAATGAGCTAAGATTACTTGCTAGGCAGGTAATATAGATATTAATGCTATACCGGAGACCTGATTCAACTTGAAATATAGAGAAATGCCTTCTGAAAGCAACATACAGGGTTACAAACTATTCCAAACTGATAGGGTCAACAGGAAGGGTGGTCGAGTGGCGATGTATGTCAGAGATAATTGTTGTGTTAGACAAGATATAAGATTAGAAACATCGGACACAGAATCTGTTTGGCTACAGTTTCTCGAGGGTCGTGGAAAATTAATTTTGGGTGTGATTTATAAGCCTCCAAACCTTGATAGGGAGTGCAGTAAGCTGCTATGGCATGAAATTCATAAGGCGTTTCAGGATTGCTTTTTAAAACAGTTTGTGACAGAACCAACTAGAGGAAACAACCTGCTTGACTTGGTTCTTGCCAACAATGAATTACTAATTAATAATCTTGAGATTAATGATTAGCTTGGGAAAAGGGATCACAAATCATTTAGTTTCAATATATCATGGAATTACCCAGATAACTAAAATCAAGTCTCTGTCCCAGACTTCTGCTTGGCCGACTTCATGGGACTGAGAAATTACCTGGGTGGGCTAAATTGGGATGACCTGACTATGGGTCAGGTAGGTGGTATTGGTTGCCAATTTGACATTTTTCAGAGCATAGTTCTGGCTGCCCAGACAACTTTTGTTCCGAGTAGGGAAATTAGATCTAACAAAAATGATCCCAAATGCATGAACAATAGATTAAAACATCTCATTGATCAAAAGAGAGGCATATATAGGTGTATCAAAAGAGGGTATGGGCGGTTAAGAAATCAATATATTCAAATAAAGAGAAATAAAAAAAAGGAATAAGAAAAGCAAAAAGGGATTATGAGGCTAAAGTCGCAAGGGATTCGAAGACTAACCCAAAAGGGTTCTTTCAGGTATACAGAAGTAAGATTAGGGACAAGATAGGCCCACTTAAGAGTAACTCAGGTCAGATCACTGACAGTGACAAGGAAATGTGTGAAATTTTAACACTCACTTCCTCTCAGTTTTTACTCAGGCAGATACTAGAGAAATGCCAGAAATAATAAATTATGTAGAACAGAACGATAATAAACTATGCACGATTGGGGTAACTAGTGACATAGTTCTCTGACAAATAGATAAATTAAACCATACCACGGGTGGGGTTCGAACCCGTGGTCACAGAGTCTCAAAACTCCAGACCGTCGCGTAAGCCGCGACCGCGGGTTCGAACCCCACCCGTGGTATGGTTTCTTTGCAATCGTGTCATTACGATTTCGTGAGTCAGAGAAATTAAAACCTAACCAATCCCCAGGCCCTGATAAACTGTTTGCAAGAGTTTTAAAGGAATGTAAAGAGGAACTAAGCAAACCTTTGGCTAATCTTTTCAGTATAATCACTACAAACTGGCATAGTGCCAGACAAGTGGAAAATGGCCTTAGCTTCGAACTATAGACAAATAAGCCTTACCTTCATAGTGGGAAAATTTATGGAATAAATAATTGCCGAGGCAATTCGTAGCCATCTTGAAAGGCATAAATTGATTAATGAATCTCAACACGGTTTTACAAAGGGGCGTTCCTGTCTTACGAATTTACTAACTTTTTCACTAAGGTTTTTGAGGAGGTAGATCATGGTATTGAATATGATATTGTGTATATGGACTTCAGTAAGGCTTTCGATAGAGTTCCTCATTAGAGGCTATTGAGGAAACTTAAGTCACACGGAATAGGAACAGAATTTTTTCCTGCGTAGAGGCATGGTTGACATATAGGCAGCAAAGACTTTGCATAAATGGGGAGAAATCAGAATGGGGGCATGTCACAAGCGGTGTTCCACAGGGGTTAGTGTTGGGCCCCTTGTTGTTCACAATTTACATAAACGACATAGATGAGGAAATAAATAGCGACATAAGCAAATTTGCTGATGACACCAAAATAGGCTGTCCAATTCATTTTAATGAGGACATTAGATCACTCCAGGATGATTTGAATAGACTGATGCAGTGGTCGGAGAAGTGGCAGATGCAGTTTAATATAGACAAATGCAAAGTTCTATATGTTGGACAGGAAAATAACCATGCCACATACGAACTAAATAATGTAGATCTTAACATTACTGATTGCGAAAAGGATTTAGGAGTTCTGGTTAGCAGTAATCTGAAACTAAGACAACAGTGCATAAGTGTTCGCAATTAAGCTAACAAAATCCTTGGCTTCATATCAAGAAGCATAAATAATAGAAGTCCTCAGGTTCTTCTTCATCTCCATATATCTTTGGTTAGGCCTCATTTAGATTATGCTGCACAGTTCTTCAGTCGAATACTGAGGCCATTCAATATAAAGACAACAGTAACCTTGACTGACCGCCTCTTCAAGAATGATGGATTGATCTCATCAATTTTACCTCTCCACTGCTTCTACTGTCTCCATATTTAGTCACCTCTGTATTCGACTGAAGAAGCCTATTGTGTGGGCGAAACGTTTCTGTAAAAAAAGATTCCTAACTGTTGCATTATCTAGCATCATGAGCACCAGCAGCACAACACCCTGGCCTAGGGTCTATACCAGCTGTAAACAAGACAACACACCTCACTCCTCCACCCACTTCACTACAGTATACGCTTGACACCCCTGTATAAGTCGCTCCTTCGTACACGTCAAACACACACACACACACACCTCACTCCTCCACACACACCTCACTCCACACACACACAAACACACACCTCACTACAAACACACCTCACTCAACACACACACGCGCACACACACACCTCACTCCACACACACACACAAATACACACCTCACTCAACACACACACGCGCACACACACACACACACACACACACACACAACACCCCGGTGGCCTAGTGGTAAAGCTCTCGCTTCACGCACGGAGGGCCCGGGTTCTATTCCCGGCGGGGCGGAAACATTTCGAAGTGTTTCCTTACACACACACTCACACACAGGCCTAGTGTCAAATCGACATGTGCCTAGGACAAAATGGTAACTAACACACACACACGCACGCACGCACGCACCTTCTTACTCTTCCAGATCCTGAACAGAGACAGGGCATGAATAGGAATATATGTAATTAATTTTCCATTTATCTCACGCTAATTAATCATTCATGAAAAAGAGCTAATCTTTATTCACTTAGGAAATTCGTTGACGTAATCATGTACGCCAGATGAGTTCAGCTTAAGTTTTTTATTCCTCAGGCAAGTTTTATTTTGTTTAAATAGCATAAAACTTTTTTAGAAGTTACGGAAGACAAGGCACATGATGCGACGTTTTTGGGGAACAAAGACGGTGTAGAGAGTTTACACGTTTATGTGGTTTGTTAAAAGATTACTCTGTGATCTCTTTAAGGATTACTGTGTGTCTCTTAAAGGATTACTGTGTGGTCTCTTAAAGGATTACTGTGTGGTTTTCTAAAGGATTACTGTGTGGTCTCTTAAAGGATTGCTTACGAGGATGTATAAGCCTCAGTCACATTAATTCTACGACATTCTTAAAGAAATTTCCAAAATTTTCGCGAAATCGCCTCTGTTTGAAAGGAATTCAATGACTGTATGGAGTGTTACAGTAAGTGTATAGTGTGTTGCAATGAGTGTAGTGTTACAAAATCTGTATATAGTGTTACCAATGCTACGTAGAGCATTATCATGATGGTTTGGAGCTGTAGTGTGACTGCGTAGAACTTTATCGTAACTATGTAGAGATTTATCGTTATCGTGACAGTATTGTGCGTAATCATGACAGTATAGAACATCATCGTGTACAGTGAACAGAGCGTTATTATAATCTTGGTATGTTCTTCAACCTGCCTCTTAATTTCAGTAATGCCTGCAATGCGCCATTTGTATCTGGAGTGTTACTGTCATTTCATATCGGCATTTTATTACACTTTATTGTTTATTGTGTCTTTATTCTTAATTTCTCCAGTGTGTTTTATTTTAATTGCTACATTATTGTTTCCGTTGTTAAATGTTGTAATTATCCAAAGTTTTTGCATAATCACAGCGGTAGTAATCGTGTCTGCTGTTCAGAACTTTGATCAAATGTCCTCTCTCTTTTAAGGGAGATTTAAAAGAGAGCAGATCCCGAGGTTTCATGGTCATTTCTGCAGACAAGTTAAGTGTCTTTGAACTAAAATCTACTTTATGGATACGAGGAAGTTTGGAGAGCGAGTTGCAAGAGGCAACTTTCTTTACTCTCCTCGACATTGTTTGTAATCTGTCGACTAGCTAGATACTGTTGATCCTGAGGTTTCGTATTATACATGTTTGTCGAGTAACATGTCTGTTGAGTAGCATGTCTGTTGAGTAGCATGTTCGTAGAGAAACACACTTGTTGAGAAACATGTTTGTTCAATAACATGTTTGTTCAGTGTCGTTTGTTCAGAACATGTTTGTTCCGTATCGTTTGTTCAGAACATGTTTGTTCAATAACATGTTTGTTCAGTAATTTAATTTGCAGTAACATGTTTTTCTCGGGAACGCTTGTTCAGTAACATGTTTTTCACTAACGTTTCTTTAGTATCCTTTGTTCAGTTCCATATTAGTTTAGTAACATTCAGTAACTTTTTTGTTCGGAAGAACGTTTGTTCATTAACGTGTATGAATAACATGTTTATTCATTACATATTTGTCCAGTAATATGCTTGTTCAGTAACATGCTTGTTCAGTAACATGCTTGTTCAGTAACATGCTTGTTCAGTAACATGCTTGTTCAGGTACATGACTAGGCCTAGCGGTGAATCAAGGCCTGATCAACAATGCTGTTACTGCTGGCCCACGCAGACCGACGTACGACCCACAGATCCCTCTTGAAGACAGCCAGCGGTCTATTGGTAATCCTCCTTATGAATGCGGGGAGGCAGTCGAACAATCTTGGGCCCTGACACTAATTGTGTTGTCTCAAAGTGCCCCAGCTTTTCATTGGGTATGTTGCATTGCTTGCCGAGTTTTTTTGCTTTAGTAGGAGGGATTTCCATTTTAGATTTTGGACTAGTCCCCCTAAGATTTTCCAAGTGTATATTATTCCATATTTTTCTCGCTTGCATTCCAAGGAGTCAGGTCAAGGGCCTTCAACCGTTCCCAGAAATTTAGGTGCTTTATGGTAGTTATACGTATAGTGAAAGTTCTCTGTATATTCTATTGTGTCGGTATTTTATACCATTTATTTCCATATTCTCCAAGTCTGCAATTTGCCTGCCTTAAAAGGGGACCGTTAGTGAAACTAGCAATATTCCAGCCTACAAAGAACAAGCAATCTGAAGAGAATCATCATTGGCTTGGCATCCCTAGTTTTGAATGTTCTCATTATCCATCCTATCGTTTCGTAGTATATGTGGTAGATACATTGTTGTGATCTTTCAAAATGATTCTCTGACATTACCATATTCAGGTCCTTCACATTAGTTTTTTCTCTGTTGTCTGGTTGGAAATTGTTTTATACTCAAATACAGTTTTTATTTCCTCGAGGTTTCGATAGCGGAGTAATTAGAATTTGTCTTCATCGAACTTCATGAAAAGTAGGTGCGCCATTAGTACACTAAGAGTAAACACATTAAGTGTCCGGGGCCAAGACTTTTCAACAGCCTCCCAACAGCCATAAGGGGAATTATCATAGACCCCTGGCTGTCTTCTACAGTGAGCTGGACAGATACCTAAAGTCAGGGCTGTGGTTCGTACGTTGGACTACGTGCGGCCAGTAGTAACAGCCTAATTGAACAGACCCTGATCCACCGGGAGGCCTAGTCATGGAATGGGCTGTTTGTTCTCTTGAAGGATTACTGTCTGTTCTCTTGAAGGTACTGTTTGTTCTCTTGAAGGATAAGTGTGTGGTCTCCTAAATTATTACTCACGATGATGTATAATCTTTAGTCAACTTTATACTACAATATTCTCATTGAAATCTTCAAAATTTGCAAGAAAGCTCCTTAATTTGGAAGGAATTAATGCAAGTCTGTAGAAGCTCTCGTTTTAATGTTTTGATGCTGAATACGATGGTCAACAGTAATGTAACAGCATTGGCACGAAATGAACTATGTTGCCTGGTGTCTGTGAGGTCTTTTTGGACTGGTGTCTGCGTGAACTGTTGTCTGTATTAGCTGGTGTCTGTTGTGTTCGTGTGTAAAACTGGTCGCTGTGTTGGCTGTTGCCTGTGTTGCCTAGTATATGTGTTGCCTGGTGTCTGTGTTGCCTGGTGTCTTCGTTGACTAGTGTCTGTGTTGCCTGATGTCTTCGTCGACTAGTGTCTGTGTTGCCTGATGTCTTCGTCGACTAGTGTCTGTGTTGCCTGATGTCTTCATCGACTAGTGTCTGTGTTGCCTGATGTCTTCGTCGACTAGTGTCTGTGTTGCCTGATGTCTGCGTCGACTAGTGTCTGTGTTGCCTGATGTCTGCGTCGACTAGTGTCTGTGTTGCCTGATGTCTGCATCGACTAGTGTCTGTGTTGCCTGATGTCTGCGTCGACTAGTGTCTGTCTTGCCTGATATCTGCGTCGACTAGTGTCTGTGTCGATATCTGCGTCGACTAGTGTCTGTGTCGATATCTGCGTCGACTAGTGTCTCCGTCGATATCTGCGTCGACTAGTGTCTGTGTCGATATCTGCGTCGACTAGTGTCTGTGTCGATATCTGCGTCGACTAGTGTCTGTGTCGATATCTGCGTTGACTAGTGTCTGTGTCGATATATTCGTCGTCTAGTGTCTGTGTCGATATCTGCGTCGACTAGTGTCTCTGTCGATATCTGCGTCGACTAATGTCTCTGCCGATATCTGCGTCGACTAGTGTATCTGTCGATATCTGCGTCGACTAGTGTCTCTGTCGATATCTGCGTCGACTAGTGTCTCTGTCGATATCTGCGTCGACTAGTGTCTCTGTCGATATCTGCGTCGACTAGTGTCTGTGTCGATATCTGCGTCGACTAGTGTCTGTGTCGATATCTGCGTCGACTAGTGTATGTGTCGATATCTGCGTCGACTAGTGTCTCTGTCGATATCTGCGTCGACTAGTGTCTCTGTCGATATCTGCGTCGACTAGTGTCTCTGTCGATATCTGCGTCGACTAGTGTCTGTGTCGATATCTGCGTCGACTAGTGTCTGTGTCGATATCTGCGTCGACTAGTGTATGTGTCGATATCTGCGTAGACTAGTGTATCTGTCGATATCTGCGTCGACTAGTGTCTCTGCCGATATCTGCGTCGACTAGTGTCTCTGTCGATATCTGCGTCGACTAGTGTCTCTGTCGATATCTGCGTCGACTAGTGTCTCTGTCGATATCTGCGTCGACTAGTGTCTCTGTCGATATCTGCGTCGACTAGTGTCTCTGTCGATATCTGCGTCGACTAGTGTCTCTGTCGATATCTGCGTCGACTAGTGTCTCTGTCGATATCTGCGTCGACTAGTGTCTCTGTCGATATCTGCGTCGACTAGTGTCTGTATCGATGTCTGCGTCGACTAGTGTCTGTGGTGGGTGTCGTTTGGTGTTTGTGTTTGAATAAACTGTTATGTTTGGTGTCTGCGCCCCTTCTTGTCTGTTGTCTGTGTTCACTCTCGTCAGTTTTATCTGTGTCGACTGGTCTCTGTCGTGTCTGTTAAATGCTTCGTGTGGAAGTCGTGCTCACTGTTGCATGTAGTGCTTATTTTCACTGTTACCCGTTGTGTCTGTGTCCGCTCTTCTATACTGCGTTTATGTCAACTGAACTCCGTTGTGTGTCTGTTCATTGTTGTCTGTGATGTCTGTGTGCACTATTGATTCTGGTATTTTCTTTGGTGTCTTTTCAAACAATTGCTTGTTGTCTTTGTGTATTTGCTGTTGTTTTGTGTCTGTTGACTGTTGCGTTTGTGTCAGCTCTTGCATGTAATGTTTGTACAAACTGTGCCTATTGTTGTCTGTTGTGTCTGTGTCCAATATTGTCTACTGCATCTGCATCCGCTATTCTGTAAGATGCAATTGTCAAATGCTGCATGACTCAACTGCTGGTTATGTCAGCTGTTGTTCGTGTCATTGTTATCATTGGGAACTGATGTCTGTGCCAACCGTTGTGTCAACTGTTGTTTGTGTCACCTGTAGTCTGTATCAACTATTGTGTCAACTGTTGCTTATGTCACCTGTAATCTGTGTTACCTGTAGCCTGTGTCAACTGTTGACTTTGTCACCTGAAGTCTGTGTCAACTGTTGTCTGTATCACCTGTTCTTGATGTTGTCTGTATCACCTGTTCTTTATGGTATGTATTTAAAGTGTTGTGCGTATTCGAGCGTTTTATTTTGTGTGTGTTCTCACCTGTGTGTGGTTGCAGGGGTCGTTCTCTATTCATTGTGATCAGATGTGTGTCTGTTCACCGTTTTATGTTGTGTCTACGTCAACTGATGTCTCGTGAGTGTGTATTTACTGCTGTATATTGTGTTTATCCTAAATGATTGATTTTTTTATTTATTTATTAACACATCGGCCGCTTCCTACCAAGGCAGGGTGGCCTGATAAAGAAAAACTTTCATCATCATTCACTCCAGCACTGTCTTGCCAGAGGCGTGCCTACACTACAGCTACAAAACTGCAACATTAACACCCCTCCTTCAGAGTGCCGGCACTGTACTTCCCATCTCCAGGAATCAAGTCCGGTCTGCCGGTTTCCCTGAAACCCTTCATAAATGTTACCTTGCCTACACTCCAACAGCACGTCAAGTCCTAAAAAACATTTGCCTCCATTCGCTCCTATCTAACACGCTCACGCACGCTTGCTGGAAGTCCAAGCCCCTCGCACACAAAGCCTCCTTTACCCCCTCCCTCCAACCTTTTCTAGGCCGACCCCTACCCCACCTTCCCTCCACTACATATTTATACACTCTCGAAGTCATTCTATTGGGTTCCAACCTCTCTACATGTCCAAACCATCTCAATAACCCCTCCTCAGCTCTCTGGATAATAGTTTTGGTAATCCCACACCTCCTCCTAATCTCCAAAGTACGGATTCTCTGCATTATATTCACACCACACATTGCCCTCAGACATGACATCTCCACTGCCTCCAGCCTCCTCCTTGTTGCAACATTCACAACCCATGTCTCACATCCATACAAGAGTGTTGGTATAACTATACTCTCGTACATTCCCCTCTTTGCTTTCATGGATAAAGTTCTCTGTCTCCACAAGCTCCTCAGTGCACCACTCAGCTTTTTTCCCTCGTTAATTCTATGATTCACCTCATCCTTCATATACCCATCTGTTGACACATCCACTCCAAAGTGTCATCAGCAAAGAGCAACTGTGACAACTCCCACTTTGTGTTAGATTCTTTATCTTTTAAACCCACACCTCTTGCCAACACCCGAGCATTCACTTCTCTTACAACTCCATCTATATATATATTGAACCACGGTGACATCACACATCCCTGTCTAAGGCCTACTTTTACTGGGAAATAATCTCCCTCTGTGAGGGAAAAGTCCATAGATAGGAGTAATGAAAGTGTGAATGTATGTATAGTGATAGTTGTGTGGTAGTCTGCTTGTTAAGGTAGGGCGAGTGTCTAGCTCCCACTACCCCCCCCTCCTCTTTCCACCCAGTGAGAGGTGAAGTGGGAGGATCCGGCCACGGGAATTGTCACTTGACTAGCCACTCCCAACACCACTGTAAGTCTTCACAGCTGTTCCTGTCTTATTTTATGTTAAGAGCTTCACTCATGATTTTGGAAACTTAATTCTGCTCTGCCCTGCCTTGCCTTATTGTAAAGAAATTTGTTTAAATGTCTAGTGTGCCTGGTATAATTTAGCAGCGGACCTTTAAACTGTATTTTCAACAACAACATCAGAGTTCAGGAAAGACACCAATGGGGGTGAGCGGGAAAAGCGAGACAGGCTAAGAATAGTGGTGGAGAGGAGAGTTCGCAGTCGAAGAAAAAGGGCCAAGGCTTAATCCAGCAGCTAGGCGGTCGTGGGACGGACTTAGAGAAACAGGAGGAGGTAGCTGTGTATGCATCGGTCTTGTGGTAGTTGACGTCTTGAGTCTTGAGAAGCTGGTAGTGGCTAGGTCGCAGGAGAGGGCAGGAAGGTAGGAACATCAGAGGGCAGCACACAGGTGGAAGTTATTGGACTGATTAAGAACGCAGGTTTGCAGTGGAGCCATATTTAAACTTTTCGAAGCTGTTCCTGGAGAGGTGGTATAGTTTAGTCTTGTTACCAAAGGTGAAGCGTAGAGGCTTGATGAACTCAAGAACTTGGGCGAGTGTGAAGTGGAGTGGTGGCTCCCAGGCATACTTGACTGTACCAAAACCGAGGCCTTTGTAGAGCTCAGTGCAGGTCATGGTGTCAGCATTAGAAGAAGTGCAGAAGGTAATTAATATTATTATAATCAAATTAAGCGCTAAACCAACAAGGACCATGCAGTGGTGAATAAGGTAAGGTTTTCCCATGAGGGTGTACTGGAGTCATCATTATCTTCTTTGTCGGAAGTAGATTCAGTAGGAGAGTCGACATTGGTGCTGACAGGTGACTGTGGGTCGGCAGGAACAGTGGAGAGCTGCATTGTTGGTGTATCAACAGGATGGGAGACGTGAGAGGCGGTGGTTGAGGCAGAATAAACAACGTTGTCAGCGGTGGAAGTGGTTGTAGAAGTTTCAGGAACAGTTGTATGGGCAGGAGACAGGTCTGCAGGTGCAGTAAAGGTCACGACGTTGGGAAGGATCTTGAGGATGTCGGCTGAAGGTGTGGAGTCCGGGAAATTGAAGGCAGGCATGTTGTTCAGACGGAATAATTCGTTTATGGTGGTGTTGAAAGTGCCGGGGTTTGCTACATTTGCAAGGTGTGCATACACCATGGAGTACAGCACCTTGGAAGGAGCGCCGTCACGAAGTGGAGAGGGTGAAGTGCAGGATATATAGGTCTGATGAGTAGCTTGAAGAATCTTATTAGTGACTGAAGTTTTGTGATTGCAACATAGGTAGGCGATCTAGAAGAGTTCTTATTATTTTCTTCTTGAATTATCTTGGTCACAACTTCTTTTCTCAGTGGGCACTTGGTTTCAACTGAACCCGTGCAGTTTAGGCATGCTGGGGTAGAGTAGGTAGTGGTGCAGGCTTCATAGTCATGTCCTTCACGTGAATTCCACAGTTGGTGCAAAATTTCCTGTTCTTTCCATAGCTACCGAAGTAGCTGCCCCTTCATCTTATAGAATTTGTTACAACTGTATATTAATGATATTGCTCATTCTGTGAAGTACATCCATTCGCTCTCTACTCCTATGAAAAATGATACATATACCTGCGATACCTCCCTTTCAATTAATTAAATCCACGGCAGCTGACAAGCAGCTCCTTTCTCCTTTGCTTCCCAATACCACTGCCTCCAGCACCGAGGGAGATAATGGGGTGCCGGCCGATACATGATACAATGTTACCCCATCTGCTACACCATCTAACTATATCCTCCACCCCAACCCTAGGGAAGTATCCTTTTGTCTCCTCTGACTATCTTTGTTACAAAATATTGTTTATGTATATAGCTTGTGCGTCTTTAACAATAAATGTTTTAACCTTCCTGCGATGTAGACTGTTGTATATCTCTCTACATAATATTATTCTTTATCCCTTAACCTTCTTTAATTCAATTGATTTTCTTCCTAGCATTTACATAAAGCAACGGGACAGAGGTCTAGAAACGACCTCTCGTGACGACTGGCCTCCGCATTTTTGCTGCGCATGGAGCAATGATACACACACACACACACACACACACACACACACACACACACACACACACACTCGACCCCTGCAACCACAATTAGGTGAGTACAGTGTCAGAGTGGGCGCCGGTGACGAGTGGGGTTCCACAGGGGTCAGTCCTGGGACCGGTGCTGTTTCTGGTATTTGTGAACGACATGACGGAAGGAATAGACTCCGAAGTGTCCTTGTTTGCAGATGATGTGAAGTTGATGAGAAGAATTCAATCGGACGAGGACCAGGTAGAACTACAAAGGGATCTGGACAGGCTGCAAGCCTGGTCCAGAAATTGGCTCCTGGAGTTCAACCCCACCAAGTGCAAAGTCATGAAGATTGGGGAAGGGCAAAGAAGACCGCAGACGGAGCACAGTCTAGGGGGCCAGAGACTACAAACCTAACTCAAGGAAAAAGATCCTGGGGTGAGTATAACACCAGGCACATCACCTGAGGCGCACATCAACCAAATAACTGCTGCAGCATACGGGCGCCTAGCAAACCTAAGAACAGTGTTCCGACATCTTAATAAGGAATCGTTCAGGACCCTGTACACTGTGTACGTTAGGCCCATATTGGAGTATGCAGCACCAGTTTGGAACCCACATCTAGCCAAGCACGTGAAGAAACTAGAAAAAGTGCAAAAGTTTGCAACAAGACTAGTCCCGGAGCTAAGGGGTATGTCCTACGAGGAGAGGTTAAGGGAAATTGACCTGACGACACTGGAGGACAGGAGAGATAGGGGGGACATGATAACGACATATAAAATACTGAGAGGAATTGACAAGGTGGACAGAGACAGAATGTTCCAGAGATGGGACACCGCAACAAGGGGACACAGTTGGAAGTTGAAGACTCAGATGAATCACAGGGATGTTAGGAAGTATTTCTTCAGTCACAGAGTGGTCGGGAAGTGGAATAGTTTGGGAAGCGATGAAGTGGAGGCAGGATCCATTCATAGCTTCAAGAAGAGGTATGATAAAGCTCATGGCGCAGGGAGATTGACCCAGTAGAGGCTAGTGAAGAGGCGGGGCCAGGAGCTATGACTCGACCCCTACAACCACAACTAGGCACACACACACACACACACACACACAACGAACAAAGAGAAATTATATAATTTCGTTAATATAACTAGCCCGGGCAAAGCCATCCCAATTAGGGAGAGGAAAGCGTGATTTCCCTATGGCGCTGACAAAATTATCCCAACAAGAACTCATTCTCAATCCTAAAAATGTGAAATGACCAACTGCTGCCCCAGATCACGTTTCAAAACACTAACATTTCCAACTAACTTAGGTGCTAGGTAATAAATTTTAATATTCAAACACCAATGTATAATAAACATTTGACAATTGCAAAAGCAACCCCCCAAATGGAGATTAAAAAACAAAATCAGGAGAAAAAGAGGTAGAGAGACCCGCTTGAAAAAAAAAAAAACAAGAATATAGAGACAAGAGATAGTTTTCTTGGTGTTTACATTTAATAAAGTGAGCCTGAGAGGAAAGACAAATCTTAAAAATAAAAGAAAATTAAAGACAATCAACTTATGTATTTGTATAGTAAAAGATAACGTAGTATTGCAAATTCTTTTCACCTGAGCAAAAACAAGAAACCTAATACTGAAAAAAATGAATCCGAGAGTGGGTCTCAAATTCAATTCGGTATATATCAAGGGGTATTAGATGGAGGACAATTGAAAAACAGTAAATAAGAGATATAGAGTAAGAGAAAGAGGCAGTAGTGTGAGGTGTGATTCAACAGTATATAACAAGTCCAAAAATTCCTTCCATCTCCATGAAGCTTTCTTAAACATTTTCTTTAAAAATAAAACAAGAAAACAGTATACCCAGCAAACACTGAAAAATTAAAGAATCGGAGTATATGGTACTCAATTACAGATGGAGTCGCCAATAAAAGAGAAGTCTTCAAGGAATAAATAATCTGATTTCATACATATTACATGAATAATAACAAATATGATATTCCAAAATACGTAGTAGTAAGGAAATGAGAAAAAATAAAGGAGTACCAATGGGACAACACAGCAGGTCCTGTAATGTCTAAAGAGACAACTGTAATAGTGGAATTAAAGTGAAGAGTATAGCTAGAGCAGCAAGTAGCAGCAATGGATGAAGCTGCAAATGTTAAGCTGCATATAATAGGAAATTTCAACCATAAGTAATACGGATAGAAGATCAAGGACCTCCATAGAGAATCAAAACATGGAGAAAACTTATGGACGCAGTAAAGAAGTTTCTGAGTAAAGATATGAAAGAAAACAAGAGAGGGAGATATGAAATAACTTAAACGATTACCACTGTGTGCCAGTGGACATGTGGTGTTAAGTTTTGAGAATCAAGTGTAAAGCGGTGTGGAGAAAGAATGGAAAATGAGTATCAAAAAACTGGATTTAGGTAAGAGGCAATTACGACATGCGAAATTTTCCTTTACTGAAATCGGAAAGGGAACTGAAATTCAAAGTAATGCATGTGAAGAAGTAGGTAATATAGTCAAAGTGTCAGTAAGAGAAGAAATGATTCTTGAACAACAGGAAGAAAAGTAATAAGAAGAAAAAAGAGTGAACATATACTAAAACCAAGATCTCAAGTTTCAGTATTATTTATTTTCAAATTCAAAATTAAAATAAAAATTCCTTAATTTCATATCATTGAACAAAATATTCAATAATCAGAAAGCCCATAGGAGGCGCAGCACTTCCGATAAAAGGATAATTACTGTTTACGTTCTCAAACTGTCGCCAGGAACAGCGATTAGATTAGGACGGGTGCAAAAGCGAGAAGTGATGAAAATATGGAAATGATCACCGTCAGAGATATAATTTACTATAGTCCAATCAAAGTCTAGTTTCATGGAAAAGGGTTATTGACAGTAATATATGCCATTCACATACCAGAAAGGAAAGAAATGAACAGGACAAGGCAGATAAGAGTTTTAAAACGTCTCTGATAGGCTGCAGATGTGTTCCAACACAGCAAGTGGCTGCCAGGGTTCAATCTTAACAAATGCAATGTCATTTAGAATGAAGGTAAGATCAACCAGACACAGAGTACAGTATAAGAAGGGACAAGCTGCATATATGAATGTAGGTATAAGATCTTAGAGTAAATATAGCAACAGGTCACCATATATAAAGTATAAACTGCATAACTTCAGCCACATTCGCAAGACCAGAAAATCCCAAAGTAAAAATTGAAGCCGATCAGAATTGGCATTAAGTTATCGCACTGAAACTTTGGGGAAGAAAAATAATTCTGACAGCCATTAGAGACTTTGGGTGTATACCAAAATAAGTGTAAAACTCTACTGACATAGCCATCCCAGCCTCGTCTGATTATTTCATATTCAGTGTTTGACTGGGTGGAGTTGCAGGCCATGGACCTTCTGGAGGTTATGACTTACAGCTCCTGGGCCTTTGGAGGGTATGTTCATACGGTGTTAAGCCTCACTTTCCTTATAAAACTTTTTTTTCAGCTTTTAATAACCTATCGTCTCTTTAACAAATTTGCAATAAATTTGCAACAAATTACAAAATGTGTACAGATACGAGTATTTCATGATATATTTATATGATATGAATGTTAAAGTTTCTCCCTATCTGTATTATAAATAAAAAACTATGAGTCTTACATGACAGGTAGATTTCGACCTTAAAAATCCTTGCAATCTTAGATCGAAAATCTAAATAGCTTACACAAAATTGCAGGTTAAATTAAAGGACACTGGCACCCGACCTTCTGATCAAGGCCAAAGGGAAGGATAATACCTGACAGGTCCTGAGAAGGCATGAAAGAGCTTCGAGGCAGAAGAGAGGAAGGAGGTGGGCAAGAAAAGACTTCTCAAGCTGCAGATTTACTCACGGGTGAAAGAGATTACTTTTTTTAGGTGGCTGGTGGTGTCAATGGCTGGTGTCTCATTTACACTCCTATCCAAGGCACAGCGTGGAGGGTGTAGAGGGATGGCAGGGTAGTGGGCAGGGTCGTAGGCAGGGTGTAGAGGGATGGCAAGGTGCAGGGTGGTGGGCGGAGTGCAGGGTTGTGGGCAGGGTGTAGGGTGGTATGCAATGAGTGTTCTGGGGGGTTAACGCTTCCGCGGTTCTGTCGATAACCAGGCCTCCCGGAGGAATCGGACCTGATCAACCAGGCTGTAACTGTGGCCGCACGTAATTCAACGTATAACCCACAGCCAGGCTGGTCAGGTACTGACTTTAGGAATCTATCCAGTTCCCTCATGAAGACAGCTAGGGTAATCCTCCTTATATATGTTCGGAGGCTTGAACAGTCTTGGGCCACTTGCACTTATTGTATTTTCTCTCAGTGTACTCACTGCACTTTGCTTTTCATTGGAGTAGTTGAACTGTGTACCGAATCTTTTGCAGTCTATGCAGATTTGGAACCAGATCCTCTAGGATTTTCCAGGTATAAATTATGATGTAGCTTTCTGGTCTGCGCTCAACTGACCTGAACTGCAACTTATCTACCCCTTCGGAGTGCAGGCACTGCTCTTTCCACCTACAGTACTCAACTCCAACTCACCGGCTTCCATGAATCTCTTCAAAAATGCTTTCCTCACACTCTCACAGCACATCAAATCATAGAAACTACTTGCCTCAGTTACTTAACAGGTTCACACAAACCTGTTGAATGTCCAAACCTCTAGCTCTCAAAACCTATCTTAACACCCTCCCTTCAACCCTTCCTGAGACGACACCTACCCCTCTTTCACAGATTAATATAAGAACATAAGAAAGGAGGAACACTGCAGCAGGCCTGTTGGCCTATACTAGGCAGGTCCTTCACAATTCATCATCCTATTTTGTTCCATTCTTTATAAATATCCAAACTAGCTCAACACCGTTCGTCCACCCTCGTAATAATACTTTTGATAACCGCACACTATCTCCAAACTACCAAGTTTCTGAATAAAATTCACACCACACAATGACCTCAAATGCGATATCTCCGCCGCTTCCAGCCTCCTCCGTGCTGAGACATTTATAAAGCATTTTTCACACCCATACAACAGTGCTGGTACCACTATACTCTGGTACATTGCACTTTTCGCGTCCCTGGATAAGATCCTTTGTCTTTACAGCTAAAAAAATCACTTGTGACCCTCATCCCCTGAATATCCCTTCGCGTACCACCAGGGAAGGACCGGAGGGAAGGGGATGGCGCCTACCTTAGTTAGGTGATCCATGTATTAGGAGATGGAACTTGTTGTCTTGTACTAGAACTCTTTGTAGCCATTTTCTTGTGATAAATGGTTTTGAAAACTGAAAAGTTGAAAATTGAGACACTTATGCAACATATGGGAATTTTTATTGAAGAAACGTTTCGCCACACAGTGGCTTCATCAGTCCAATACAAAGCAAAAAGGTGTAAGGGAAGGAGGAGTTTGAGGTAATCAGTCCCTCAGCCTGGAATCGATGTGGTCAGTCCATCACTCTTGTGATGAACTAAACACACATGTTGCATAAGTGTCTCAATCTTCAGCCATTTTCTTGACTACAGTTTTGCTCTGGTTTTCCCCAGCTGATATGTACCCCAGACCACGTACACCAAAGGCTATGTATCTCTCAGTGTATATACACTTATATGAATTTCAGTCTTAATGAACCACGCGCACACAGTAATAAAACGTAATAAAGGATGTACCCATATAATTATACTGTTTCACATACTTTTTCACACATATACACACACATATACGCACACACACACACACACACACACACACACACACAGGACGTAGCACTAAACTACAGACCAGTGTCACTGACATGTATAGCATGCAAGGTCATGGAGAAGATAGTCAGGAGAAGAGTGGTGGAGCACCTAGAAAGGAATGAGCTTATCAACGACGGCCAACACGGTTTTAGGGACGGGAAATCCTGTGTCACAAACCTACTGGAGTTCTACGACAGGGTGACAGCAATAAGACAAGAGAAAGAGGGGTGGGTAGATTGCATATTCTTGGACTGTAAGAAGGCGTTTGACACAGTTCCACACAAGAGATTAGTGCAAAAGTTGGAGGACCAGGCAGGGGTAACAGGGAAGGCACTACAATGGATCAGGGAATACCTATCAGGAAGACAGCAGCGAGTCATGGCACGTGGTGAGGTGTCAGAGTGGGCGCCGGTGACGAGCGGGGTTCCACAGGGGTCAGTCCTGGGGCCAGTGCTGTTTCTGGTATTTGTGAACGACATGACGGAAGGAATAGACTCCGAAGTGTCCCTGTTTGCAGATGATGTGAAGTTGATGAGAAGAATTCAGTCGGACGAGGACCAGGCAGAACTACAAAGGGATCTGGACAGGCTGCAAGCCTGGTCCAGCAATTGGCTCCTGGAGTTCAACCCCACCAAGTGCAAAGTCATGAAGATTGGGGAAGGGCAAAGAAGACCGCAGACGGAGTACAGCCTAGGGGGCCAGAAACTGCAAACCTCAATCAAGGAAAAAGACCTTGGGGTGAGTATAACACCAGGTACATCTCCTGAGGCGCACATCAACCAAATAACTGCTGCAGCATATGGGCGCCTAGCAAACCTAAGAACAGCATTCCGACATCTTAATAAAGAATCATTCAGGACCCTGTACACTGTGTACGTTAGGCCCATACTGGAGTATGCAGCACCAGTTTGGAACCCACACCTAGCCAAGCACGTGAAGAAGCTCGAGAAAGTGCAAAAGTTTGCAACAAGACTAGTCCCGGAGCTAAGGGGTATGTCCTACGAGGAGAGGTTAAGGGAAATCGACCTGACGACACTGGAGGACAGGAGAGACAGGGGGGACATGATAACAACATATAAGATACTGAGAGGAATTGACAAAGTGGACAGAGACAGAATGTTCCAGAGATGGGACACAGCAACAAGGGGACACAGTTGGAAGTTGAAGACTCAGATGAATCACAGAGATGTTAGGAAGTATTTCTTCAGTCACAGAGTGGTCGGGAAGTGGAATAGTTTAGGAAGTGATGTAGTGGAGGCAGGCTCCATACATAGCTTTAAGAAGAGTTATGATAAAGCTCATGGTGCAGGGAGAGTGACCCAGTAGCGGCCAGTGAAGAGGCGGGGCCAGGAGCTATGACTCGACCCCTGCAACCACAACTAGGTGAGTACAACTAGGTGAGTACACACACACACAGTAGAGTTACAAGTGGAGAGGGTAACTGGAGCTAAATGGGAAAAGCCGAACTATAAAAGGGAGGACTACACGGGTATGACGAACTTCCTGCAGGAGATTCAGTGGGACAGAGAAATGGTAGGAATATCGGTAAACGAAATGATGGAATATGTAACAACAAAATGCAGGGAGGCAGAGGAAAGGTTTGTTCCCAAGGGCAACAGAAATAATGGGAAGTCCAGAACGAGCCCTTGGTTTACCCGAAGGTGTAGGGAGGCAAAGACTAAGTGCACTAGAGAGTGGAAAAAGTACAGAAGGCAAAGGACCCAGTAAAATAAGGAGATTAGTCAAAGAGCGAGAAACGAGTATGCACTGATAAGGAGGGAGGCCCAGCGACAGTACGAAAACGACATAGCATCGAAAGTCAAGTCTGACCCGAAACTGCTTTATAGCCACATTAGGAGGTAGACAACAGTCAAAAACCAGGTGATCAGGCTGAAGAAAGAAGGTGGGGAACTCACAAGACACGATCAAGAGGTATGTGAGGAGCTTAACACGAGATTTAAGGAAATATTTACAGTGGAGACAGGAAGGACTCTGGGAAGACAGAACAGAGGGGGACACCAACAAGAAATATACCAACAAGTGTAGGATGACATACACACAACTGAGGAGGTGAAGAAGCTGCTCAGTGACCTTGATACCTCAAAGGCGATGGGACCGGACAACATCTCCCTGTGGGTCCTTAGAGAGGGAGCAGAGATGCTGTGTGTGCCACTAACCACAATCTTCAACACATCCCTTGAAACTGGGCAACTACCTGAGGTATGGAAGACGGCAAATGTAGTCCCCATTTTTAAGAAAGAAGACAGAAACGAGGCACTAAACTATAGACCAGTGTCACTGACGTATATAGTTTGCAAAGTCATGGCGAAGATTATCAGGAGGAGAGTGGTAGTGCGCCTGGAACGGAACAAGATTATAAACGACAACCAGCACGGATTCAGGGAAGGCAAATCCTGTGTCACAAACCTTCTTGAGTTTTACGACAAGGTAACAGAAGTAAGACACGAGAGAGAGGTGGGTTGACTGCATTTTTTTGGACTGCAAGAAGGCCTTCGACACAGTTCCCCACAGGAGATTAGTGCAGAAGCTAGAGGATCAGGCACGTATAACAGGAAGGGCACTGCAATGGATCAGAGAATACCTGACAGGGAGGCAACAACGAGTCATGGTACGAGATGAGGAATCACAATGGGCGTCTGTGACGAGCGGGGTTCCACAGGGGTCAGTCCTAGGACCAGTGCTGTTCTTGGTATATGTGAATAACATGACGGTAGGGATAGACTCAGAAGCGTCCCTGTTTGCAGACGATGTGAAGTTAATGAGAAAAATCAAATCAGATGAAGATCAGGCAGGACTACAAACCGACCTGGACAGGCTGGACACGTGGTCCACCAACTGGCTACTCGAATTTAACCCCGCTAAATGCAAAGTCATGAAGATCGGGGAAGGGCAAAGAAGACCGCAGACTGAGTATATGCTAGGTGGCCAAAGACTGCAAACTTCACTCAAGGAGAAAGATCTTGGGGTGAGTATAACACCGAGCACGTCTCCGGAAGCACACATCAACCTGATAACTCCTGCAGTAAATGGGCGCCTGGTAATCCTGAGAATAGTGTTCCGATACGTCAGTAAGGAATCGTTCAAGACACTGTACACCGGGTACGTCAGGCCCATACTGGAGTATGCAGCACCAGTTTGGAACTCATAACTGGTCAAGCACGTTAAGAAATTAGAGAAAGTGCAAAGGTTTGCAACAAGGCTATTTCCCGAATTAAAGGGAATGTCCTACGAAGAAAGGTTAAGGGAAATCGGCCTGACGACATTGGAAGACAGGAGGGTTAGGAGAGACATGATAACGACATACAAAATACTGTGAGGAATAAATAAGGTGGACAGAGACAGGATGTTCCGGAGATGGACACAGACACAAGGGGTCACAATTGGAAGCTGAAGACTCAGATGAGTCAAAGGGATGTTAGGAAGCATTTCTTCAGTCACAGAGTTGTCAGGAAGTGGAATAGTCTGGCAAGTGAGGTAGTGGAGGCAGGAACCATACATAGCTTTAAGACGAGGTATGATAAAGCTCACGGAGCGGGGAGAGAGAGGACCTAGTAGCGATCAGTGAAGAAGCGGGGCCAGGAGCTGAGTCTCGACCCCCTGCAACCACAATTAGGTGAGTACACACACACACTCACATTATATCACAATCACTCTCATAGTTTGTTCTCTTACTCTCCCAGATATACTTACACGCCTTCTCTTAATTAAACATATATCCATCTTTCTCTCAGATTAATTCCTATCTCTCACATTCTTACTTTCATTCTCTGAAATACCTGCACATTCCATCACTCTCACTCCTCCACTCTAGAGATTCACCAAACTTCCATCTTTCCATCTACGTATTTTTCGCAATCCATTCAGCCAAATTCAGCAAAAACTCTGGCGTCACCCTTCTCAAAATATATTTGAAATTCTGAATCGTTCTATATATCACGCTACGCTTTGCCTTGTTTCCATTTTCGTTCTTACTCAGTTATTTCCTATTTCTTTATTTACTGTGATTCTCGTTACCGGTATATGTGAACCTTCTAATTATAATAATCTGCAATGATGATCGTGTGTTACGTCAACTAATTGCGATGTTTTAGTCAGGGGAAAGCGTTAAACCAGTAGGGGAGATAATCAGAAGGAAGAGAAGGATAGCTCCAAATCCTTGCATCAAAAACTCTTCATGAGCATCGTCAACCTCCTGATGGGTCACTTTGCATTATTAACAAACACTCATATTGTCCTTTGAAAGATGTTCTACTTCTGTTTTTTTTTATGTACACTATCATTGTGTGTGTCCCTACTGAACCATTCTAATTCTTAATAGTGAAATCCATGTCTTTCATTCACTGGCAACTTAAACAATTTTTTTTTTTTGTCACTTTTACATTTTAATGGCACAGATAACTTACATTCACATCATTTAAAGTGAGTCGTATTTTAGATTTGCCGAGAAATAAATTCTCTTAAGTAAAATTACGTATCCTCGAAGAGGACTTTGAGGTTTCCTGATTTTTTTTTGTTCACTATTTTTTATCTTCCTCCAGCTCTTTGATTTCATTTCTCTCATAACTCGAGAACGATTCATCCAATATGGAAATATGGCTGTGCAGATGCCCTGTGACCAGAGTCGTTGACCCCGTTCCTAGCAATCTGGAATGGCTCGAATAACCTCCAAAACCCTCAGTGCAGATTTGACCACTTTGCGTATGTAGAAGTCCGAATGTTTATTCACTTTAAATAACGTTAAATAAATAATAAAAAAAGGCACAATACTGTGACTGGAACAATACACAAATAACCCGCTCATCTTTCTTAGTAAGTGGACCCTCGGTTTTCGTTGAAAATTCTTTCCAGAATGCTGTTTGAGTGCCATTACCGAACGAATTTGTTCCCATAAGGACAAATGCAAATTAGATTAGTCGTTTCAGAACCCCAAAAATACACTTACAAAAGCTCTTACAAAAATACATTTACATAATTGTTCGAGTTTGGAGGTGAACGAAAACCGAGGGTCCACTGTATATGACTGACTCCACTACCACTACTACCACCACTATTACTCCTCCACCACTTCCTCTCTTGTTCCCGTCCCTGTCTGCTGGGCTCTATATATATATATACTCCCTCCTTCTCTTCTTTGTGTTAGTGTCACTTTGTAAATGGTTCAAGTCGGACCGAAACGTTGTCGTAAGCTCCTCTCTTCTATGTGCAGGTTATTTGTGTAACGTTAAGTAAATTTCAGCTCATCTCTGGTGAACAGCTCCAACATTTAATGGCTGATTCATCTCGCGGTCAGGATAGTACACATTAAGTTTTGTTAACATGAAGGGAAATTTGTTGTAGTAAAATAATAAAAAATAAAGTTGAAATCGTTGGAGAATGGCTCATCCGATCGACTTCAAACTTTTACCACTGTTGTAGTTTCTCGAATACCAGGATCATGCTACAGATAAATGACAAGTGCCAATTTGTCAGTTTTACTGATTAAATAAAATAACTAAAGAATAAGTAAAATAACCAGAGAATGCTTCTTCTGATTGGCTTCAAAATATTATTACTAATGACAAAAAAGCACAATACCGTGACTGGAACAATACACACACAACCCGCACATATAAAAAAGAGAGGAGCTTACGACGACGTTTCGGTCCGACTTGGACCATTTACAAAGTCACACTAACACAAAGGACAGGTAGAAGGGGTATTTATAGGCAGGCAGACAGGGGAGGGCACAAGAAAGCGGGTTGCCAGCTTCATTGCAGTGCACCTTTCCACTACTACCTCCATTATTACCCCTCCACTATTTTCTTGTGCCCTCCCCTGTCTGCCTGCCTATAAATACCCCTTCTACCTGTCCTTTGTGTTAGTGTGACTTTGTAAATGGTCCAAGTCGGACCGAAACGTCGTCGTAAGCTCCTCTCTTTTTTATGTGCGGGTTGTGTGTGTATTATTACTAATGCATAAGTTTAGTCCGAGTAGATGTATTTTTGAAGTTCTACTGAAAATGTTACAAATGTGCCACATTTAATTTCAAAATGGTATAATATTGTATTACCTTATTGCATTATTTTTTCCTTGATGCTGGTGAGGGGTGCTTGATCCAAGGAAATGGACTTGCCTTCCCCTTTTGCTTGAATCGAATTTCAATGCCTCCCAATCCACAGGCTCTATATGATCCCTACGGGTTTAGCGCCTTTCTCTGATAAAAATATAACAGTTGTGAACAGCATCAATCTTAATGGCTGATGCATCGTATGAAATGGGAGAAACTTTTCATTGGTTTAGGCTGTGTTGGCACAAATTTTGCAAAATAACTGGAAAATGTCTGTTCAGGTTAGCATTGAAACTTTGAGTGCTGATGTGCTTTTCTCAAAGAATACCCTCACTTAATGTGCTGGGATTTGTAAGTTATAATGTGCCAATTTTATCAATCAAGTTGGTTTCGGTCAAATAATTGAAGAATATCTATTCCGATCACAAATAAGTCACGTTGACTTATTTCATTTTTTTTTTTTTTGAGGAGAAATCAACTCAAAGTAATTTCATGTGCTCATAATGTGTGTGTTCTCAAGACCATTGCTAAAAATTTCAATGTTATGGACACTAAGCTTACATAAAACTTTACTTACTAACCGTGCCTACTTTCTTAAAAGTCGGTTAAACTTAGAGAAAAGTGTGGTAAATTTTTGCAGGTGTAGGTTCCAATTTTCTTTTTTTTTTTTTTTAAGAAATTGGAAAAAAAAAATACTGCTTTTCATGCGGTAATTCCTGAGTGTCACATCTAATTAACCTCAACGCATCCACGCTGATAACTTGGTAAAACAACTCCTGAGCCGCTTCAAGCTTAATGAACTTGCGTATTTTAGGACACTGGTTCTCTTTGGTGATGTGGAAAGGTCAGAATTAGATTTTGGCTGTGTATGTCCTAATTTATCATTGTTATTAAAGAAATAAGGATTTTAGCTTCCATATAATGACTTGTGAATGCTTCCTTTTCAACGCTAATATTTACGTGAATTACGAACTTATGCTGCTCTCTGCCCTATTCCACTCGTGTGTGATACGAACTTAAATTTTTCTATTCAGTCACTGAATCCAATTTTCCCTCTTTACCTACTGATATATTCCTAACGGATTTAAATTTCAACTTCTCATTCGTACAAATTCTTTCAAATTTTTCCTTTTGCAACATTATGCAATTTTGAGCCGATTTGCTAACTGCAGAAATCATTATTTGCATAAGTGACCAATTTACATCATGCTTTCACAGAAAAATATATTTTTCAAGCACACAGCAAATATACGTTGAGACTTTACTTTGATCCCTATTTTAGGGATTAAAGTATTCTTGTCTTCTTGTCAATAGGCTTGAAACCCCATCAACCAATCACACACACACACACACACACACACCAGGCCAGGTGTCTTTCAACAAGTGCCTTTCACAACCGGTAACTAACAGTCAAGGACTGAGGAAACTGCACTATGAGAAAATGATAAAATTAAAAGTTTATTTCTGTCACTGCACAATCCGAGACAGGTGTCCCCGTATAATAAACCCCAGTCCCAGTACCTCAATGCAGGCAAATTGAATATTGCAGAGTGGGACATAAATTTGTAATGCACTGAAGATTTGAAGTGAATCAATGCGGTATTTACAAGTTAATTATATGGAGATTAACGTCCAAATTTCTTCAATAAAATTGGCAAATCAAGATATACAGATTCCAAATGTAATTCAAACCTTCCATTAAGAACCACGAGATAATAAGCTAAACTGAAGTGGCATTCACTTATCTCAGAGATGCTAATATACGACAGTACATCAGAATATTAAGCTTGAAGGCACAGAAGCTGCCTTATCAAGTTGTCAGCGCTAAAGTTAATTGGATGCGATATTTAGAAATATTCGCATTAAACGGCAGCTGTTTCTAGTTTACCCAATTTCTTCTTCTAAAAAAAAAAGCAAACTGCGATCTGCACAGGCCAAAATCAATCTAATCTTTTCTTTAAGACTGACAACCTTTTAAACAAAAAAGGGAGAGTAAATAAGCAATTGAGTTATATTTAAGCTTTATGTACACTGAACTATGATCTTGAAGACACGCACATGTTATAAGAATTTATTATGTAGATTTAACCTAGGATAACACAATAAAGACAGACACGGACTTATTTCTGATTAGAAGAGAGACAGATTCTCAAATTAGGTCACGGAAACCAATTTGTTTAATAAAATTGGCACATGATAACTTACAAAACCAAATATTAAGAGATCGCTTCTTTTGTGGAAAACACAGCAGCACTAAAAGTTTGAAGCTGAGCAGAAGAGGCATTTTTCTGTTATTGCACAAAACCCAAGAAACATTTCATCTATTTCATATGATGCTTCAGCCACAAAGGACTGATGCCACTAAAAATTGTGGCATCATATAGCGCCTGAGTAATAAAGGGCTTTCAGGTTCGATCGAAACAAGGGAAGTCCAGTTCCTTTATTGAAGAACCCGTCACCCTTCAAAAAAGCAAAATAATACAATAATGAGTAATAAAACATTACCATTTCGAGATTAAAAGTGGGAAAATGACATTTACAAACTTCTTTAAAAATACAAACCTTATTCTAAGATGCACGAGTGTTGAAATTTTGAAGTCATTTAGAGGAGACTTTCTCCAGTTATCACATGGAAACAAAATCTGGGAATGGCCTATGTGACATGTGTCCATAGGGCACCTATGCATAGAAATAGTCCTTTGAATCTTCACTTTACAATCGTTGAAAATTGGAAGTGGACCGAAAAAGACGCCGTCGAGTTAAAAACAAATCTATTATTTTAAATAAAAATACATCCTAAAAATCGCGATTTTTTTTTTTTTTTTTCTTTCCTCCCTTATTTTTTATTTCAAATTATCTATCACTCTTATTTTTTTAAGAATATTCATTTAAATAAAATTGCTTAAAAATATGGCAAGCTTGTCACCCACACAGACAAAAGCCGATACAGAAATATATCTAATAAATATGCACCGGCTTTTATGGTCCGACTCCGACACCTTAGTAAATGCTATTTACTAGAGTAAATAGCATTTACTAGAGTAAATAGCATTTACTAGAGTAAATAGCATTTACTAGAGTAAATAGCATTTACTAGAGTAAATAGCATTTACTAGAGTAAATAGCATTTACTAAGGTGTAGGTGAGTTAAGGCATGGATGATGGCTAGCTAGTGTGGGGCTCCACCAGTACACATACAAACAAACGTACACACGCAAGTACCCACGTACACACACACACACACACACACACACACACACACACACACACACACAAAACACACACAACAGCCCCCGGTGGCCTAGTGGTAAAGCTCTCGCTTCACGCACGGAGGGCCCGGGTTCTATTCCCGGCGGGGCGGAAACATTTCGAAGTGTTTCCTTACACACACACACACACATACATACAACAGGCCTAGTGTCTAATCGACATGTGCCTAGGACAAAATGGTAACTAACACACACTTGTAGAAGCAGAGAGTAGACTTAGTATCATTAACAGGTAGATTGGCGAGGAAGGTAATTTTTTGAGCAAACTCTCACTCTCTCTCCCTCTCACACAGACTAGGTAGCTAAGAATCTAGGAAGTAAGAATTCTAGGAAGAAGGATAAACAAAGAAGGAACTAGCGTGAAGGCGGCTGGGTCAGTATCAGGTCAAAGTCAGGTCAGTGAATCACATGTGCACATGGACCGTGTAAACATTCTTAGCACTCACACGCATGCATAACGTGCACACACGTCCATGCACGCACTCAAACCCAAAACTAATGCTCACCAAGCACACACATCCACACACACATACATATACACTCACACAGGCCAATTGACACATCACTGTGACTTGATAGTACCCTACCCATTCCTTTCCCTACACCTCTCTCACTCTCTCCTCCCTCCCTTTTCTCTTCCTCTCTCTCCCTCCCCCCATTCCCCCCTCATTTCCTTCCTCTCTCTCTCCCTCCCTCCCCTCATTTCTCTCCCTCTAGCCCCTTCCCACTCTTTCTCCACCCCATCACTCTCCCTGCCCCCTCCCTCCCTCTCCCCATCTCTCCGCAAAGGACAAAGGAGAATAAGGAGAGCAGTCGTAGAACCATAAATGAATATGCACAGGTAAGAAGGGAGGCCCAACGACAATATGAAAATGACAGCAGCGAAAGCCAGATCTGACCCGCTGTTGTACAGCCACATCAGAAGGAAAACAAAAGTCAAGGACCAAGCAATCAGGCTGAGGAAGGAAGGAGGGAAGATCATAAGAAACAACCGAGAAGTATGTGAGGAGCTCAACACGAGATTGAAAGAAGTGTTCACAGAGAAGACAGATGGGACTCCAGAAAGACGGAGAGGTGGGGTACACCATCAAGTGTTGGACACAATACATACAACCGAGGAAGAAGTGAAGAGGTTGCTAAGCGAGCTAGATACCTCACAGGCGATAGGGCTAAATAACATCTCTCTATGGGTCTTGAAAGTGGGAGCAGAGGCGCTATGTGTGCCACTAACAACAATCTTCAACACATCTATTGAAACAGGGCGACTACCTGAGGTATAAAAGACAGCAAGCGTAGCCCCAGTTTATAAAAAAGGAGACAGACACGAAGCATTAAACTACAGACCAGTGTCATTGTCATGTATAGTATGCAAAGTCATGGGGAAGATTATCAGGAGAAAAGTGGCGGAGCACTTAGAAAGGAACGAGGTTATTAACGACAACCAGCACCGTTTCAGGGATGGGAAATCCTGTGTCACAAACCTGCTGGAGTTCTATGACAGGGTGACAGCAATAAGACAAGAGAGTGGAGGTAGATTGCGTTTTCATCGACTGTAAGAAGGCTTTTGACACAGTTCCACACAAGAGATTAGTGCATAAGCTGGAGGACCAGGCAGGTATAACAGGAAAGGCACTGCAATGAATCAGGGAATACATGTAGGGAAGACATCAGCGAGTCATGGTACGTGACGAGGTGTCAGAGTGGGCGCCTGTGACGAGCGGGGTACCACAGAGGTCAGTCCTAAGGCCGGTGCTATTTCTGGTATATGTGAACGACATGAGGGAAGAAATAGACTCAGAAGTGTCCCTGTTTGCAGATGATGTAAAGTTGATGAGAAGAATTCAATCGGACGAGGACCAGGCTGAACTACAAATGGATCTGGACAGGCTGCAAGCCTGATCCAGATACTGGCTCCTGGAGTTCAATCCCACCAAGTGCAAAGTCATGAAGATTGGGGAAGGGAAAAGAAGACCGCAAACGGAGTACTGTCTAGGGGGCCAGAAATTACAAACCTCACTCAGGGAAAATGATCTTGGGGTGAGTATAACACCAGGCACATCTCCTGGGGCGCACATCAACCAAATAACTGCTGCCAAATAACCTAAGAATTGCATTCTGACATCTCAATAAGGAATCGTTCAGGACAGTGTACACCGTGTATGTCAGGCATATACTGGAGTATGCAGCACTAGTTTGGAACCCACACCTAGCCAAGCATGTAAGGAAATTTGAGAAAGTGCAAAGGTTTGCAACAAGACTAGTCCCGGAGCTATGAGGCATGTCCTACGAGGAGAGGTTAAGGAAAATCGACCTGACGACAATGGAAGACAAAAGAGATGGGACATAGCAACAAGGGGTCACAGTTGGAAGTTGAAGACTCAGATGAATCACACTGATGTTAGGAAGTATTCCTTCAGTCACAGAGTTGTCAGGAAGTCGATTAGTTTGGGAAGTGATGTAGTGGAGGCAGGATCCATACATAGCTTCAAGAGGTATGATAAAGCTCTTGAAGCAGAAAGAGTGACCTAGTAGCGACCAGTGAAGAGGCGGGGCCAGGAGCTGTGAATCGACCCCTGCTACCACAACTAGGTGAGTGCAACTAGGTGAGTATTCCTTTCTATAACAAACAAAAACACCATCTCCAGTCACTGTCTTCGCAACTTTTTTCGGTCATGAAGAAAAATCTCCGCAGCAACATTATTATAAACGTGGACAGCTCTCCGAGAATGATGTTTTATGAGTCGTATGGTAGTGAGCGAAGGTGGAAATGTGATGGCGGGGGAAGAAGGAAATAGTGGGGAAATAGATGTGTGAAGGGGAGTGGTTGTAGTGGGGGAGAATAGAGGTGTGAAGGGGGGAGTTAGTTACCATTTTGTCCTAGGCACATGTCGATTAGACACTAGGTTTGTTGTATATATATGTGTGTGTGTAGCGAAACACTTCGAAATGTTTCGGCCCCGCCGGGAATTGAACCCGGGCCCTCCGTGCGTGAAGCAAGAGCGCTAGCCACCATGCCATCGGGGCGTGATGGTGGTAGTGGGGGATTTGAGGTGTGAGGGAGTGGGTGGTGGTGGTTTGGGGGGGGTATAGAGGTGTGACGGGTGTGTGGTAGTGTAGGGAATAGAGGTGTGATGGGAAGGAGGGACGTAACGGTAGGGAGAGAGGGAGGAAGGCGTGGAGGTGTTAGGAGCAGTGAGCAATACTTCCATACATCCTTTGTTGTTATTAAGATAAAGTGTTTAACAAACCCAGTGAATGAGCAGTGGGAGTGAACTGCTAACAGCAGCTGACGATCAGCTTATAGATTGATAAACCAAGGCCATAACTCATTCTCTAATAATTTTCATTAATCAGAAAATAATATATATCTTAATAATATTTAAATAATGACTTAGTTCACTATATGTATACGTTTTTGTTTAGGATGATAACTAAAGGTTATGTTGTTGTCAGTGAGTGGGTTGTATCTCGTCACACCTACACTTTCCAGTTTGAAGTGTTTAACATTATAAACTTTTCAAAAGAATAATTCCGTAAACTTTAAATTATTAGGGAAATAATTCTCAGGATTTCTTCATAGTGCCATACATTTATTGTGTCATTCACAAGTATTTTTTCATGTTTAATTCACATACTTTAAATATTAATCACCTGTGTTTTTTTACATATCTCACCCCGTATTAACATAGTATAATATGCCTTTATCTCCACTATGAGGGTGTGGAAATTCCTCTGAATCGATGGTTGTTCTCTTTTAATTACAAAACACTAGAACTGTTTGGTTATTCAGCACATTTTTCGATCATTATCAGCTTGCTTGTGTTGTAAACAATTCGCTCTATCATATAAATCATAATCAGAAGGCAAGTCACACTAGTCAAAATCAACTTTTCACGTTCAAGCAATCCATATGGTTAATTCATTCTGTCATCCTTAATAAATATCAGAGAATTTGGAGGACAGAGAAAATATTCCCACCATTGATGCTCTAAGAGATGGGTTTTTAATGAGGTATATGGAGAATGGGCACCCCTCCAAGAGGACCCACTACCTCTGGCACAAACCACACAAATCACACCACCGCGTTAGGGAGACCCATCGTCTTGGAGAGAGATGGGGAGGTTATGAATCAAGGAAGGTGAAAAACACAAGGGTAGAAAGGGGAAAGGGGGGAAAACACAAAAGGTTAAGATGAGGATAAGAGGACAAGAGGAAAAAACACAAGGTTAGAAAGAGGATAAGAGGACAGGAGTGAAAAAACACAAGGTTAGAAAGAGGAAATGAATGAGGAGGGAAAACACAAGGTTAGAAAGAGGAAAGGAGTGAGGGGGAAATATAAGATTAAAAAGAGGAAAAAAAGAAATGAACGAGGGGAAGAAATAGGTTAGATGGAGTAATAGAGTAAAGAAGAGGGGGGTGAAATAGGTTAGAAAGCGGAATAAAGGAAAGGAGGGATATAAAATAATTTAGAAAAAGGAATGGAGGGAAGGAGGGGAGGAGGAACAGAGGAAAAGAGGAAGGAGAAAAGAAGGGATGGGGTAAACAGAAGGTTACAAAGAGGGGTGGGAAGAAATATAAGGAAGAAACAATGAAAATAAAAATTACCATGTGGTAAAATAATGGAAAGTAGCATGGAGGAACGACGGACGGGATTAAAGAGGAAGTAAAGAAAGAAATTGTTACCAAACAATTTTTTTTAGAACGAGTCTTTATTCTCAGATATTTCGCTCCTTCGTGAACTTTATTAACGCCTACCGAAACTTTGTTTGAAAATAAAGGCTTGTCTTTGAAGATTATTTTTTATGAATGCGCCTGCCAACAGTTCCTTGTCCTCGTCCAATAAAGGCAGTAAAATAGAGGGAATAATGGTGGAAAAGGGGAACGAAGGAATGATAGGTAAGGGGAATTAAGGGTGTTGAGAAGGGAAGTAATATACAAGGAATATAAAATAATAAAGGATGGAAGAAAGAGGAACGAAGGCAGGAAGGTATTAAAGAGAAACAGAAGGGGAAGCAGGCAGGTGAGGAGGAAAAATGAAATAGAAAGGTACATTGCAAGAAGAGAAAGAGAAGAAATGAAAAACAATTGGAAAGTAAAGAAAGGAAAGGGAATGATGAAGAAAGATAAGTAAAGAAAGGGTAAAGGAAAGAAAAAAAAGAAAAGGACGAAAGGTGGAACATAGGGAGGGCGGAAGATAGATGGGCAAAATAACAGGAGGAAAGAGAAGCGGCAAGAGTAGCAGCAGACGCTGAGTGTGTGGGTATAAATGTTGATTCACGTGTTGTATGTTGTATAGTTCTATTATCAAGGGCAATCAAACCACGGAATGGATGGGGTTAGAACCCCAGGCGAGTGAGTTGCAATAGAGGGCAAGTGTAGGAGTATATATTTTGTATACTTTGGAGACACGTGAAGAAAGAATAAGACTAGAATGAGAAAGTGAACTGCATAATATAAAGTTGAGACGAGTTCAGAGAGTACGCTTGGGAGAAGACGTGTTCGAACACACTCAGAGCAGCAAAACCTTGGTTTGCCTTCTAGCGAAAATTTGGTAAAACCAGACTTTCGAAGCTTAGTTTCCAAACTTTCCATGAAGAGCATTTGGTCAGAGATGCAGGGGTCAGGAGTCGCATTTCAGGTTGTACAAAAACACTTGGTAAGTACTAAATGTGTATATACTTGCTATTTCCAGTAATATATCATATGGAGCCCGAGATCCTGGGTTTGTTGCTAAAAAGGGGGTCGTGGCTTGGATGAGGAGCCTTGGGCTTGTTCTCCAGAAGTTTATGTTACAGCGCTTGAGGATATGAACTTTGATTCCGGGGAGTTCTCAAAAACGAGGGAAAGGACACTGTCCTCTTATTACAGGATATTAAAAATATTTGGAATTATTTGAAATATTTATGTTCCATAGAGTTTCTGAGTAACATTCTTGAATGATCATAGACTATTCCACCTTCTATGGCATGATACTGAAATATCCTCCCCATATGAAGAAAACATTCGCTAAGTTGAACATGTATGGTCTACAATACCATACTGTCTTCCAGTTATGTCCTTGAATTTGTACTGATAAAGCCACTGGATGGCGAAACGTCTATAATAACGATAACCAGATGTTGCACGTGTCTAATTCATCAAAACATCCACTGTTCACAAATGACTATTTTTTTTAATAGACTAGATCTATGAAGAATATATTTTATTTCTTTATTCGTGAAGGTTCAGGAACATGCAGGGAAAGTGTCTTACAGCTGGTGAAAGGCATTTGATTCATGTAATCGGATCTACTCACCCCCTTATTGAATCATATCTCACCACCTCTAATTTCCCAGTCGAATATTTAGGTGCGCGAGATTAGTGTTTCCCAATATATTTAAAAATAGTTTATTCGGCAAACTTTAAAGATAATCATATGGTAAATAAAAGATGTAAGGAATTCTAAGACGTGCAACATACTCGAAAACAATGGGTAATACAGGTCATTCAGGTCATATTCTCGGCAGAAAATTTGTAAAGCACGAGAATTTATAAATTGTAGGTAATATGTAAACATCAGGGATAGAGGGCATAAAAGATCATAAGGCAATGTTAACATCCTCTGGGATTGGAGGAAAAAAATAATTTCTAAATAATTGATGACATTAATAATGCAAGTTAATTACTGATAACGAAGCTGGGTAAAATTCGTGAGCACATAGTTTAAGGGTAGAGTGGTGTTTAACCTCACTGGTGGTGGTGGTGCTGGTGGTAGCTTGCCACTGGTGGTGGTGGTGCTGGTGGTAGTTTGCCACTGGTGGTGGTAGCTTGCCACTGATGGTGGTGGTGCTGGTGCTAGTGGTGATAACTTGCCACTGGTGGTGGTGCTAGTGCTAGTGGTGATAACTTGCCACTGGTGGTGGTGCTAGTGGTGGTAATTTGCCGCTGGTGGTGGTACTAGTGGTAGTAATTTGCCACTGGTGATGGTTAAGTCGTTGGTGGTACGTTGCCACTGCTGGTGATGGAGGTGCTCGTGGTGGTAGCTTGCCACTGGTGGTGGTGGTGTTCGTGGTGGTGTTGTTGGTGGTAGCTTGTCACTGGTGGTGGAGGTGCTGGTGGTGGTAGCTTGCCACTGGTGGTGGTAGTCTGTTGGTGTTGGAAAGGTGGGGGAAGGGGAATGATTGTGATGTTAGTGGTGATGGTGGTAGAGGCTAAAGTAATAACAGCAATGTAAAATATCACAGCATAGCACATCACTGAAGAATTCAAAGATTCCTACAGAGACTTGATGTAAATGTCAAAACAAAGAAGAGAGCGAACAATTTAGTGGGAATAACGAACACTGTTTATATTGCCGTAGAGAAAGAACTACTCAACTTGAATGTAAAGTGAACAGTTTTAATCAATGGTTTGTGGTAAACTGTCATACTGAGAGCTGAGTCTCTATTGTTGTTATGGCTAGATGAACAGTAATTAATTTGTCTTGAATCACGAGAGATTATTCTAAGTCCTGTAGTTAGCAGCAGTTTATATATTCTTTTATAACTCTTGTAGGTTTAGCTCTTAATATTGATAATAATATTCCTTGTTATTATTTTTAGCAGTGTTACGTAGGAGTTGTTTTACCTTTGGGAGGCCTTTTAAATATACCAGATGTTGAGCTGCAATTGTGAATGAAACTCTAATATTAATTGTTGGTATGAGAGAGAGAGAGAGAGAGAGAGAGAGAGAGAGAGAGAGAGAGAGAGAGAGAGAGAGAGAGAGAGAGAGAGCATGGAAGATGAGAGGAACAGCCTTTAGAAAATCTTACAGATAACATTTAAAGAGAATGGTATAAGTGAGTGGCATTTTATTATTATAATCATGGGGGAGCTCTAAACCCGTAGGATTATACAGTGCATGTGGGGGGGGGAAGGGATGGAAGGTATTCAGTCTCATTTCAGGGAATCGGAGCACAGATCCAATTCCCTAGATCAAGAGTCCCTCACCAGCGTCAAGGAACCTCCCTTGAGTGGATAAGTGCGTAGCAGATATAAGTTACAGCCGCTCATTCTGCATAAATAATTCTACTGCTGCAATTATTCATGTTCCTCCACTGCCTGCAGCAGTGTCTTCCACTTGTTCTACTTCTAAACACTGTGTGCACTAGCTTGGCCATGGTGTCTAGTTTCGAAACTTCCGGAAGTAAGTATTGCTACGTTACCTTTTGTATTTCCTAATTCAGTATTTGTTAAGGTTACTAAAACAGCAACTTACGTTTGCTAATTCTGAATATGCCACTGAAAATATACAGTTAACATGTACTTCTAGTGTGTGTGTGTGTGTGTGTGTGTGTGTGTGTCTGTGTGTGTGTGTGTGTACTCATTTGTGGTTGCAGAGGTTGAGTCACAGTTCCTGGCTCCTGAGAGAGTGAGAGTGAGAGAGTGAGTGAGAGTGAATGAGTGAGAGAGTGAGAGAGTGAGGACTGAGAGTGAGAGTGTGTGTGTGTGTGTGTGTGTATGTGTGTGTGTGTGGCTTCAACCGTGGTCTTGGAATTGGCAGGTCCAACGCTTTACCACTAAGCTACGGGAGCTGTATGCGTGCGTGAATGGTACATGCGTGCCAGCTATCGCTCATAGTAAACTAGAACAGAACGAGGGAATGATGAAAAAGCGTTACAAAGCGAATGTTTTCAAGTGAGGTGCAACTGGAGAGTTTTGTAAAACTGGTTAGCACTGCGAAGAAGTATAGTAGTGTGGATATGACCAGCTTCTCGGGGCCTACTTTCTATTATGACCAACAACATGTGATGACTTACAACGCTGCATTAGGAGCACCAGCCTTCCTGTGGTACCACCCACAGTGAATGGGGACAATAATCCTCCTTCCACTTCCTTCCTGAGGAACCAGCAGTTGTATTCTGCAATACCAGCTCCGTGAAGTGCTACTACCCAACTCTGGCAGAAGTAAACTTCTGTAGGGGACCTGAAACAACGTGAACAACACTTGCGTTTTGTAAGGTTAAATAAAGAGGTAGTCATTTAAAACAAGCTAAGGCTTCGGCTGTAATAGCATTGCCAGTAAAAATATTATTGAAGTAGGTAGAGAGAGAAAGTGAAAGAGAAATGGAGAGAAGGGAGAAAGATCGAGATGAGTAAGGAAAGAATGCTGAGCATGGGAGAGCAACTCCGAAAGTCAAGTGACATGAATGTGGGAGAAAAGATGTAAGCAATTGAATCTCCTAATTAAAGGCATAGAAATCAAGATGAATAAGATGGAGGGGACAATCAAATTGATTCAGAAAGCAGAAAAGAATAACTGGGCAGTGAGAGAAGAGATATGCATGCGAAGGGTGCAGGTGAAAGGACTGGTAAACGAACTAAGTAGGGCGCAAGCTGGAAAATATAAATAAAACCTTGAAGAAATAGTAACAGGAAGCGGGTGGAATCCTGAAAGACATAAAATCTGATGAGACTGATAAAACAGTAAGACAGATCATTATAAATAAACAGACATTAAAGACAGAGTCGTACAACATGGAAGAAAAAAAATCTTTGCTGATTTTTGGATTGTCAGAGTAGCAAGAGGTGAAGGTAGATGAAAAACCTAAACAAATTTTATTTTAAAGAACTGCAGATCCGGAGAAAAAACTACAAAAGAATTTTTTTTTTCAGAAAAGGACTGTTTAAAAGACAATGACAGCGCCGAGAGAAATTTATTTTTTTTGATGAGCAGCAATAAGGAATGTGTTTTGAAAGAAAAATACAGACGTCGCATAATGAGGCAGTTCCAACATAATATTTTTGTGAAAGTATTGGAAATACGAGGAAATGAAAGCAGCAAAGCTGAGATGGGAGGAACAGAAATTACGGAGATACGTAACTACAGAAACAAATGGTTTGGAAAAACCGACATGTTGAAGAATGAGACACTTGTGTAACATTTCTGAATCTTTATTTATTGAGGAGACGTTTCTCCAGGCTGGGGAAACGTCTCCTCAATAAAGATTCCCAAATGAATCGCAAGTGTCTCATTGCTTAGAACTGAATATTCCTAGAGATTCAAAGGCTAATAAATAAACAGCCATTCTCTTCACCCTCTACTGAAGCTTAGCCTCTCCACTGTGTAACTCACTCTCTCCCTCGCCATATAACACTTTCAGTACATTTCTCCCATTCCTACATCACCTCGTCTTCTAACCTGACCCACTACTGCTTATACTAACAATGAACAACTACTAGTAATTGCCAGTTATCTTCAACCGCATCTCCCCTCTCTCCTCATTTCTGCTCGCAATTCATTCTACTCTCGCTCCCATTTATTCCCGTCCTACCTTCACACAACCCTTTCACTCACCATCCTTCTTTCTTCCTTTCCATACATGCACATTATCCTCACCACCAACCTGTGGATGCTGTGAATCAGTGGCATATATTGCAAATGCAGTAATTTGAAATAATCTATATCTAAATCTAACTATATTCCTTCTCTGCCTTACCTCCTAAGCTATCTATACTCTGGAATAATAACCGATGAATTATTTCCAGTGGGGTACCTCAGTGTGAGGAAAGGGAGAGAGAGAGAGAGAGAAGAGAGAGAGAGAGAGAGAGAGAGAGGAGAGAGAGAGAGAGAGAGAGAGAGAGAGAGAGAGAGAGATGAGATGCTCAGTGACTATATAGTACAATAACGACCAGGAAATCTTCTGTAACATTAATAATGATTTTATATCCCCACAGAATACTGGGGACTGAGGCAGACATATGAAAACAGTAGTCACAATATTTTAGAAGAGACTAAATGTAGGGAAGCCCTTAATGGTACAATGTTTCACCCCACCTTGGGGACACTCTTATCAAGTATTTGATAAAGTGCACGATTAATTCCTCCGTGGGTGAAATTTAGTACCAATAAATATTTCCCTGCATAGTCTTCTTACCACTAGTCGGCGTTTAGCACATTACGTGTGCAAACAAAGCCACGATCTGTAATTAAAGCAAGTAAGAACATTAGAACATAAGAAAGAAGGAACACTGTAGCAGGCCTACTGGCCCATGCGAGGCAAGTCCAATGTGACCTGACCTAGTCAGGTCAGGTCACATTCACTTAACGAAGGAGCACGGCATCTGACCTAGTAGCATAAGCTAGTCAGGTATAACTCACACCCACCCACACCCACTCATGTATTTATCTAACCTATTTTTATAACTATACAACATTTTAGCTTCTATGACGGTACTCGGGAGTTTGTTCCACTCATCCACAACTCTATTACCAAACCAGTGCTTTCCTATATCCTTCCTGAATCTGAATTTTTCCAACTTGAAGCCATTAATAACAAAAAAGGCACAATACCGTGACTGGAACAATACACACACAACCCGCACATATAAAGAGGGAGCTTACGACGACGTTTCGCCCGACTTGGACCATTTACAAAGTCACACTAACACACAGAGACAGAGGAAGGGTATTTATAGGCAGGCAGACAGGGAGGGTACAAGAGAGTGGGGAAATGTAGGAGTAGTGGTAGTAGTGGTAGTAGTAAAGGTAGTAGTAAAGGTAGTAGAGTAGACAGTCATATGGGAAGGAGCACTGCTATGAGGCTAGCGGCTCGCAAGGGGGGTACGAGAGGGAAGAAAAGCGAAAAATGAAGGAAAATACAAGGCAAAAGAAAGAACAGAAAGAAAGGAAAACCCAAGGAGAAAAAAGGAGAAGGGGAAGATAAGACAGGGAAGGAATCAGGTTAAGTCACGGGTGTTCTGAAGTTTAGAGCATTTAACAATGTAATGAGAGAGGAAAGCATCAACAGAGACAAAGCCAGGGCTAAGATTCATACAGGGAAAGTTGTGTATAAGGGAGGATTCAACCAGGCGGCGACTATGAAAGTTAGACGTAGGGTAGACAGTTTTAGCAGAAGACCAATCAATGGGATGACTGTGATCTCTGACATGACAGAAAAGAGCATTATTAGTGTCGGCAAGCCTAACACTATTTTTGTGCTCCCTGAGTCTGTCAGAAAGAGATCGGCCAGTTTCTCCGAAGTACTGAAGAGGACAGGAGGAGCAAGAAATAGAGTAGACACCAGGAGAATCTGTGGAGGTAGGGGAGGTATGAACTAGATTAGTGCGAAGAGTGTTAGTTTGGCGAAAGGTAAGTTTGATGTCTAAGGAACGAGAGAGTTGCTGAGATTAGAGAGACCAGAGATGTAGGGAAGGCAGAGGACTGGAGAGTTCTCAGGAGTAGAGGGTTTAGAGAGAAGAAAGTCCGTTTAGCACGAGAGAAAGCAGAGTCTATGAAATGGGAAGGGTAGCCCAGGCGGGAAAAAGAATTATGAAGAGTGGAAATTTCTGCTTCAAGAAACTGAGGATCACAGATGCGGAGAGCACGGAGAAAGAGGGAGATAAGAACACTCTTCTTGACAGAGGAGGCATGATAAGAGAAGTAATGAATGTACATGCCACTGTGCATAGGCTTGCGGTACACGGAGAAGGCAAAACCTGTAACTGAACGGTGGACATGAACATCAAGGAAAGGAAGCAAAGAATTAGATTCCCAATCAGCTTTAAACTTAATGGAAGGGGCAAGATTATTAAGAGCATCAAGAAAAGGTTGGAAGAGACTTAAGTCATGAGGCCAAAGAGCAAAGATGTCATCTACATAGCGGAGCCAGAGTGAAGGACGTACATCAATAGTGGGAAGAAGAACAGTCTCGAAGTAATCCATATAAAGATTAGCAAGAACAGGAGATAGAGGAGAGCCCATAGCGACACCAAAGGTTTGAGAATAATATTTACCTTTGTAAATGGTCCAAGTCGGGCCGAAACGTCGTCGTAAGCTCCTCTCTTTTATATGTGCGGGTTGTGTGTGTATTGAAGCCATTGCTGCGAGTCCTGTCCATGCTAGATATTTTTAGCAAGCTATTTACATACCCTTTATTAATTTCATATCCTCCCTAATTCTACGTCTTTCTAGAGAGTGCAGATTCAGGGCCCTTAGTCTATCCTCATAGGGTAGAATTCTGATAAATGGGATCAACTTTGTCATCCTCCTTTGTACGTTTTCTAGTGCATTTATATCCATTCTGTAATACGGTGACCAAAACTGTACGGCATAATCTAAATGAAGCCTATCCAAAAATATATAGAATTGAAGAACAACCTGAGGAGTTCTATTATTTATACTTCTTGATATGAAGCCAAGGATTCTGTTAGTTCTATTGCGAACACTTATGCATTGTTGTCTTGGTTTCAGATTACTGTTAACCAGAACTCCTAAATCCTTTTCGCAATCAGTAATATTAAGATCTACATTATTTAGTTCATATGTGGCATGGTTATTTTCCTGTCCAACACTTAGAACTTTGCATTTGTCTATATTAAACTGCATCTGCCACTTCTCCGACCACTGCATCAGTCTATTCAAATCATCCTGGAGTACTCTAATGTCCTCATTAGAATGAATTGACGGCCTATTTTGGTGTCATCAGTAAATTTGCTTATGTCGCTATTTATTCCCTCATCTATGTCGTTTATATAAATTGTGAACAAGGGCCCCAACACTGACCCCTGTGGAACAGCGCTTGTGACGTGCCCTCATTCTGATTTCTCCCCATTTATGTAAACTCTCTGCCGCCTATTTGTCAACCATGCCTTAATTTTCCTCAATAGAGAGAGAACTGGAATGTACAAAGGGGTGAGGGAAGTAGTCAGAAGCGTGCCGAGCAAGACTAATGGAGGCAATAATGAAAAATTTAATTGCCACCCTACCAAAGAAATCACAAAAAATTGAGTAGGGAATGAATCATGAAAGTCAGGTTTTCAACTTAAGCGTGAAGGACACAGAAAAAGTAGATTATGTAGTGAAACTAAAAGTCAGTGACCACATAGTATTATGCTTTGATTATATGATAGAACTGGGAGTAGGGAAGAGAATGGGGAAACAATAATGCAACAGACTACAGAATGGGAAACTATTAATATATGAAATATATGCTAAATGTAGTTCACTTTGACATAAATTAATAGTCAGATAACCCACCAGAATATGGAGGGCCTAGCTAGGATGTCAGTCCACTGACGCATGTGTAACGTCTGGATTTCATTGAGAAAAATTTCACCCACTATGGAGAAGGGTCTTCACCAAACTAATGAGGATACAACGATTTTGCACATCTGTCTTGTTCGTTAAATTTTTGGTATTATATAACGACAATTTAACCATGGGCTCTGTATTTCATCTTTCTACACCGGGTGTGGAAAGACGAAAAACAGCCCAGAGCTAATAAGAGCCCAAGCAGAAATACAGAACTTATAGGGCGACTGAGAATAGGGAAGTAAGCAGAAGAGCTAGGGATGAATATGCAATAATAATAATAATAATAATAATAAAATTAAGAATAATAATAATAAGGGAAACAGCGCGCCAGTTCCAGAATAACATAAAAAAAAAAAAACAGTATTGAACCTACTTCACATATACATAATAGCGAAAATATAAAATGTTAAGTAGAATAGTCATAGAAGATGATAATGGTATACAAAGAATCAGAAGAAGATTTATAGAGATAATTCAGTGAGACGGTAAGCTGGAGTACAATGGCTAACGAACAGAAATTGGATATAATCCACACATCACACACCCACATATTTTCTTGCCTCTTCTTAGGATTTAAGATTGTGTCTCGAAAACCGAATTTGTACGTTAATACCTCTCGAAGTGTGAGTGAATTTAGGTTTTAACGACAAACAGCTAATTCTAATCTAAACTGTTGACAAACCGCTGATTCTTTAAAAACTATTCTTAATTGAAGCAACATTTAAAAATTATTCCTACATCTGCAACAATAATTATATAATTACATCAAATTACGCGATATTAAAAAAACTATAGACACAGAAGGCCACTACTAACGTTGTTCAAGTAAACTCGGTCTTAGCACAGGCTAATTAAACGAATCTAATTAGCTCTTAATTAAGTAAAATATTCCATCCGTTGTTTGTCGGAGTCCAACCGTGCTTCCTCTTGTTTCCTTAACATTAGGGAACCCAAGTCATTCTGCTAATCAATAGTTGATTATACAAACTGAATCGGTTACGTGTTTATGACACTAAACGGTGAATCTTAAGATTCTACTAACATACGTATTGTATGCTATAACTGGTTAATTAACATTACTGCGACTAAACTAATAGCGGATGTAGATAAACTGGCTTAAGTATATAAAGTTAAAATTCAGGTTACCACTGAATGAAAATATCTAAGAGCATAAACATATTGTAGAACGAGCAATTTACGACGGTAATAAGCCAGAGAGAATAATGTATTCCCTCGGGACAGCACACTTTTTTGCGTAATTATTCTCTAATTTTGCCGTAACAAAAATATAGTCCTCAAAGTGGAGCAATAATTGCATTTATTAGTCCATGATGGTCAATTCAAGTTGTGTTGGCACTTTTACGCATTTATATTTTGTAAATATTTCTGTTGGAGTAAATTGTTAATCTTTCCCAATCACAAAGGCATTATTGACTTTTATCAATACGTCTCCCTTAAAGGAAGGGAAGAGGGGGCCTTCATGCTGATGAAGGGATCTTCCTTCAAAGAATTCGAGCTATCTTCATATCCCTTGGGTAAAATCTGATTATGTCCATTCTCCAGGTACTTACTGGTTACGTGCTTTCACTTCCATACGACTACTACTACTATTCTTACTACTGCTATTACTACTACAGCTGCTACTACTACTACTAAT
>WNWK01000227.1:125000-132500 GCA_009830355.1 Cherax destructor | reverse complement strand
ATGCCAGCTGCCCTAAGCTACATCAATCACCAGCTAAGAGCTATATCAGCTTGGAGAAACCGATGGCAGGTAACATTTGCATCTGAGAAAACACAAATGATGATGGTCTCTAGGCACCATGATGGTAATGCCGAAGCAGTAGTAAGTATGAATGGGAAAGTGTTGGTACCTGTGGAAAAAGTTGATATCTATGGGGTGAAATTTGACTCCAAACTGACAATGAAGAACCACGTTGTAAATCTTGCAAACAAGGCAGCCTGCACGTTTACAGCTCTTCGACGTATCTCGCATCTGCTTGACAGGCGGGGTTGCAAGATCCTGTACGAGGCACAAGTACGCTCACACCTTGAGTATGCTCCACTTTCTTGGTTTGCCTGCCCCCCTCCCCCCACCGTCTCATCTGATACTGCTTGACAGAGTAGAGAACAGAGCAAGACCTCTCAGCTCTCGCCTGGACCCATCCTGGATAGATCTGTCATTTCAGCAGAGCCTTCAACTCAGAAGGGATGTGGGTGGCCTTACTGTTATGTACAAGGCCAACACTGTCAAAGTACCACACTTGGCTCCACATCGAGGACAGCGAGAAGCAAGCTTCTATACCACAAGACGGGCAGAAAGCAGCAACTTCACTCTGGCTGTAACCTTCTCCAGAACATCACTTCATCTGAGATCATTTATCCCCAGGATGACTCGAGTCTGGAACTCATACGTACAGCATAATGATGTCAACGAGATAAAGTCAGTTGATCAAATGAAACTGCTGGCCCACAGATGGCTCCAAGTTCATCCTGTTAACTACTTGTATGTTTCATAACAATAAAAATGCTTTCAAATCAGTTGATATAGGTAACAGCTCTTAGCTTGTAAATAAAGTTAGGAATCCTTAACTTGTCAATGGCAAGTGATTGCAAATATGAAAAAATACCAAAGTGAAAATAGAAAATAAAACCTGAGTGCTTTCATATGATTACCCACGTCTTCAGAGGAACAAGAAAACGTGGGAAAAGGAGCACATTTTAATTGTTAAATTCTGCTTTGGCACCTCAGTCACAGAAGGTGAAAGCACCTTCCACAAACCAGTCCCGCACAAACCTAAGATCTCACCTTCAAGGACCATAACACCGTAGCAACCACATCTGCTAGAAAAATGACAGGATGGATAATGAGAACCTTCAAAACCAGGGATGCCAAGCCCATGTTGACACTTTACAGATCGCTTGTTCTATCTAGGCTGGAATATTGCTGCACACTAACTGCACCTTTCAAGGCAGGTGAAATTGCTGACCTTGAAAATGTGCAGAGAACCTTCACGGCACGCATAACTGCGATAAACCACCTCAATTACTGGGAACGCTTGAAGTTTCTAAACCTGTACTCTCTAGAACGCAGGCAGGAGAGATACATTATTATATACACGTGGAAAATTCTCGAGGGACTAGTACCAAACTTGCACACGAGTGTCACTCCCTACGAAAGCAAAAGACTCGGCAGGCGATGTAACATCCCCCCCCAATGAAAAGCAGGGGTGCCACTAGCACGTTGAGGGACAACACAATAAGTGTCAGGGGCCCATGATTGTTCAACTTCCTCCCAGCATACATCAGGGGAATTACCAACAAGCCCCTGGCTGTCTTCAAGCAGGCACTGGACAGGCACCTAAAGTCGGTACCTGACCAGCCAGGCTGTGGTTCGTACGTTGGACTGCGTGCAGCCAGAAGTAACAGCCTGGTTGATCAGGCTCTGGTCGAACATGAGGCCTGGTCACAGACCGGGCCGCAGGGGTGTTGACCCCTGGAATTCTCTCCAGGTAAACTCCAGGTAAACTCATACATTTGCGCAACATCGAGATAAATTGTTCACCTGACAAAAAAAAAACATTATTTTTATGAAAAATATTTTTTATCTGTAAGATTATGAACAATATTCTGGTCTATAAAACTGAACACAAATCTGAAATATATTTTTCCACAATATTTTGTTGAACTGTAGAATTACAGGGGATTAATTCTTTAGCATTAGTCCAGTCTACACAGTGGCTTGCATCCCTTAAATGAATGAACAAAGAACTGGATTCTTGTTCACTTGTGGGAGGCAAGAGATTTTCATTATATGGTAAGGCGACAAATTCTCAAGCTTATACTCACCAGTGCAGCTGACATTATACTGAAGTGAACAGTGTAATTTTGCAAATAGTTTGGTATAATGTAAATCATGTAGTGAATAGGGTAGTTAAATAATGTAGTGTGCATATGTGTGGTGAATAGTGTAGTAGCGAGTTGTGAGGTGTAGTGAATATTGTACTGTACTATGTAGTAAAGTATACATTACAGTCAATTGTAGTGTGGTATAATGTAGGTCGGAGAATAGTGAACTGACCTGGTCGTCAAAACCACAATGGACCAGGTCGTCAAAACCACAATGGACCAGGTCGTCAAAAGCACAATGGACTTAGTCGTCAAAAGCACAATGGACTTGGTCGTCAAAAGCACAATGGACCTGGTCGTCAAAAGCACAATGGACCTAGTCGTCAAAAGCACAATGGACCTGGTCGTCAAAAGCACAATGGAGCTGGTCGTCAAAAGCACAATGGACCTGGTCGTCAAAAGCACAATGAACCCGGTCGTCAAAAGCACAATGGGCCTGGTCGTCAAAAGCACAATGGACCTGGTCGTCAAAAGCACAATGGACCTGGTCGTCAAAAGCACAATGGACCTGGTCCTCAAAAGCACAATGGACCGGGTCGTCAAAAGCACAATGGACCTGGTCGTCAAAAACACAATAGACCTGGTCGTCAAAAGCACAATGGACTTGGTCGTCAAAAGCACAATGGACCTGGTCGTCAAAAGCACAATGGACCTGGTCGTCAAAAGCACAATGGGCCTGGTCGTCGAAAGCACAATGGACCTGGTCGTAAAAAGCACAATGGACCTGGTCGTCAAAAGCACAATGGACCTGGTCGTCAAAAGCACAATGAACCTGGTCTTCAAAAGCACAATGGACCTGGTCGTCAAAAGCACAATGGACCTGGTCGTCAAAAGCACAATGGACCTGGTCGTCAAAAGCACAATGGACCTGGTCGTCAAAACAAGAATGGACCAGGTCGTCAAAAGCACAATGGACCTGGTCGTCAAAAGCACAATGGACCAGGTCGTCAAAACAAGAATGGACCAGGTCGTCAAAAGCACAATGGACTTGGTCGTCAAAAGCGCAATGGACCTGGTCGTCATAAGCACAATGGACCTGGTCGCCAAATGCACAATGGACCTGGTCGTCAAAAGCACAATGAACCTGGTCGTCAAAAGCACAATGGACCTGGTCGTCAAAAGCACAATGGACCTGGTCGTCAAAAGCACAATGAACCTGGTCGTCAAAAGCACAATGGGCCTGGTCGTCAAAAGCACAATGGACCTGGTCCTCAAAAGCACAATGGACCTGGTCGTCAAAAGCACAATGGACCTGGTCGTCAAAAGCACAATGGACCTGGTCGTCAAAAGCACAATGGACCTGGTCGTCAAAAACACAATGGACCTGGTCGTCAAAAGCACAATGGACTTGGTCGTCAAAAGCACAATGGACCTGGTCGTCTAAAGCACAATGGACCTGGTCGTCAAAAGCACAATGGACCTGGTCGTCAAAAGCACAATGGACCTGGTCGTAAAAAGCACAATAGACCTGGTCCTCAAAAGCACAATGGACCTGGTCGTCAAAAGCACAATGGACCTGGTCATCAAAAGCACAATGGACTTGGTCGTCCAAAGCACAATGGACTTAGGTCGTCAAAAGCACACCAGACCTGGTCGTCAAAACTTTTCTAGACCATGTAGTTAAACCACACCAGACCTGGTCGTCAAAACCAAGGGACAAGTTTTCCAGTTTTACGTGCCCAATAAGGTGCTTTTCAGCCAAGGTGACTGAGACGGTTGCATCTTCAACTGTAGGTAATGTCATTTCCAAACCACCCAAGAGGTAGACATTAGGGCTCGTTTTTTTTTTACTGTGGTCGTCCCTTGTTAGGTCTATTCCACTTAGTCCTCAACTTTTTTGATGTTAAAAATGATCAAGTACCACTGTAGGTATAAGGCGAACAAAACAACATGTTGTAACAAAAAATATAACACATAACGTGTGCCTTATAAGTGCCTGTAAACACTTACTCAGCACAGAGTGGTTTTGGTGCCTTCTAGGACTCTGTCAAGTTTATCCCATGGTTTTCTTTCTTTGGGCATATATCTCTTTCCCTCACTTGACGGTGAAGTCCCTACACTGATCTTCAGGACTCCGCCTCTCCGTCTAACCTATGCATCACAGCTCATGGATTAGAGTAAAATGATGGCATCTTCGAGACTCCGCTGAGTAGACCCCACCATTAAAATCAATTGGTAGCTGTAGAATTAAGCAACAATGAGGGGCCTACAGGACTACGCCCAGCTAAACACTACTTTCATGACTAAGCTATAAATTATAATGTGGGGTATTCAAGTGCGAGAATCTCACATTAATATAAATCCTAGCCATAGATTATAAAGGTCTTCAGAACTCCACCGAGCGGACCTCAACATCAACATAAAGCTGAGATTAAATTATAGTAAGGGTCTTCAGGAGTCCACCGAGGGGACCCCACCATTAACAGAAAGCCTAGATGAATGAATAGGATCTTCAGAATTTCACCGAGGGGACCCCAACCATATACACGGAGAAGCACAAATACGTATACGTGCATATATCAATCTGCAAATGATGTCAGGTGGCATGCAATCCAACATCATTTGTGGAGTCAGTACTTAAGCAGGCGTGCTATATACACTTCACGCTACATGTTGAAACGGGTCAAGCAATGGTTGCAAGAGAACAACATCAGTGGTGATCCGGGGGTCAACGCCCCCACGGCTCGGTCCATGACCAGGCCTCTCGGTGGATCAGGGCTTGATCAACCAGGCTGTTACTGCTGGCCGCAAGGAAAACGACGTACGAACCACAGGCGGTTCGTCAGGTACTGACTTTAGGTACCTATCCAGGTCCCTCTTGAAGACAGCCAGGGGCAAAGAATCGATCCAAAAAACATGTCATCAGCAGCATACTTGACAGAGGAGACAAAAAATATATATCGATTCAAGAAATAGACCTAACTTATATTCTAATTTTTTGCCCAACTGGCTCACACTGGTAATCGAATCAGTCGGAAACACGACTCAATGCTAAAAAAAATAAATTTATATTTTTTACTCTGGCACTTTGTCCTACGTTGCTAGAAATTCCTTTACAGTCTGGCAATAACCCAATGTTAATTGTGAAACTGCTAGCCCACCATTATTTGCAGAATCTGTATATGCACAAACATGCAGATGCATACAAGTGTACATGTACTTACCTATTTGTGGTTGCAAGGGTCGAGTCACAACTCCTGATCTCGCCTCCTCACTGGTCGCTACTAGGTCCACTCTCTCCCTGCTCTATGAGATTTATCGTATCACTTAAAGCTATGTATGGATCTTGCCTCCACTACTTCACTCTCTAGAATATTCCACTTCCTGACGTGTATACATACGCTCATGTCAAGATATGAATAAACACATCCGCACATGCATGTATAAAGTGTACATAGATAGTATGCAATACCGACAAGATGAAAATTAGACATGTGCAACATCTGGGTATCTTTACTGTAGACGTTTCGCAATCCAGTGGCTTTATCAATACAAATTCAATTCAAGATTCTTCACTACTACGGTGCTCTTCACACCAACTCCATGGCTGAGGGGACTGATTACCTCATCTTTTGTATATAGTTCTTCTGTCTTCCAATTATGTGCAACATCCCCTGATGTTGCACATGTGTCTAATTTTCATTATATATAAAGTATGCATATATACATACTCAAAACACACACACACACACACATGCATACATAGACACACACCCCCACACACACAGAAATGCAAAATTTTTCAACAGTATTTACATGTGATCATACATACACACACACACACATTAAAATTCTACGACTGCCCACTACTGTTCGTTTGGTATATTCTGAAGCAGATGGGGAATCCTTTTTCGGATCGCGCAATGGTCTTAATACATATAGTTTAATTTAAATTTTACGAGTATATAAAAAAGTACATTATACAGTTTTAACTTACGATAAAAAAAACTGATTTATTTCTGATCTGAGCAGTCATTCTCCAGTTATTTCACAAAAAAAAAAACAGTTTTTAACAAAGTTTTGATATATAATATTGACAACCTAAAATCAAGGAAAAACGTCCTTCGAGGAAAACACATCAGCACTAAAAGTTTGAAGCCTGCCACAAAATGAATGCTCCGGTTATTGCACAGACTCTAACACACTTACACACACCAAAAACTCCCCCTTCCCCCCAAAAAAAAAATAGTTCCTCCATTTCATAAGATGCATCAGCCAATAAAGATCGATGGCGTTCAGAGCCATTTTACTTTTATCAGGAGAGGGCGAGCGTTAAATATTTAAGGATCATGTACCTCCTGTGGAATGAAAGGTTTTCAGATCTTATCCACGAAAAGGGAAGATAAGTTCGGATCCTTGAGTGAAGGCTCCTTGTATTAATGAACACTCCTTAAGAATGAATATGGTAGTTTTTAAAACCAAATAATATTGCTCCATTTCGAGAATAATAGTTACAAAATGGCACATAAATACTCCATTACACATTCTAATTAAGATGCACGAGAGTTGAATTTTTTAACTCTTCAGAAAAGGCTTTCTAAAATTATCACTCGGAAACCAATATAGGGAAATGTCTATATAAAATTCACTAGAGGACACATGCACTTGCCAAATGATACATGAACCTTCCCTGGTTATAATTCACGAGGGTTGAAAATTTGAAAGCGATTGGATAAGGCGTTTGGAAGTTATACATAGATGACAGCCTTGAAGGACGATAGTGGAAGATCAGAACAGTGCATCAATTTGACCGGCTCTGGCATAAAACTGTTCGAAATTATAGAATTTAAGGGCTCACTAAATACCATAAAAGCGCCAGTTTTTCATATCTCGGTTTCCTTTTTGCAGTTCTATTCCATATAATTTTGTTCTGCAATCCCAAAAGAAATAAATAAAACTGATTTAAAAAATAAAATTTGATATTTTACCTATAAAAGTGACAAACTGGTACTTACACAGCCAAAATTCAAAATAAAAACATATCTAATTACTTGGTGTTTGAAGCCAATCAGAAGAGGCAATCTTGTATTAATCACTAGAAATCAACTTAATGAATAAAATTGGGTAATGAAAATTAACACAAGTTAGAGTGAAATCAAAGCTTACATTTAACAAACTCAACCAACACTTAAAGTTTCAAACGTATTAGAAAAGGCATTATCCAGTAAATGCTCTGAATCCAATTATCTTAGTTTTTAACTCGCTCAGCAAAATTAAAAATCTGCATCTAAGCAACATAAGGTAACATAAACCATACCACTGGTGGTATGGTTTGTTTGCAATCGTGTCATTACGA